>CANYLF010108160.1:0-11334 GCA_948193215.1 Bocquillonia castaneifolia
TTTTCTTTGTTAAAGAGCATTATATATGTGTGTATGTTAGTCAAGAATCAAGTATTTATGTTTTGTATGATTGATTTGGTTTATAGGAGGTGATAATTTGAATAGAGAAGTGGGAGGTTCTTCACAAGCTTTAAACAAAGGGAAGGAAGTGTAATTTGTAAGTAAATAGCTATTAATGCTACTTATATGATTTACTTGTGTGTTTTGATTGATTTGATTAATTTCTATAGTAATACTTAATGATTGGATGTGTAGAATTGTTGTTATAATTGAAGGACTGTGAATTGATTATATGGTAGTGAAATTGTTGGTGAATGAATGTGATTTATGATGGTTATATGAGAACATGGATGGTTGTGGTGGAATTGTGGAAAAAATGATTGAATTGAGATGAAATTGATTTTGATGGTTGGTTTGATTAATTATGATGGAATGATTGCTAGATTGTATGTTAGATTGATTGTTATTGTTTGGCTTGGTAATGAGCTCAATTGTCTAAGCATGTGGTTAGGATTTGGTAACCCAAGTGATAGAATGAGATTGTGAAATGTGATGAAACCCCTAGAAAAGTGCAAAGGGGAAATGAAATGAATGATGTTAAACCCCTAGAAAGTGAAGAGGGGAAAATGATTAATTGTGAATGGGCAATAAGAGGTTGGACCAATGAGAAAGATTTGATAATGAAAAAGATGTGAATTTTATGATTGATAGGGTTACCTTTCCTTAAACCATTCATTCAGATGATTTATCTAATTATCAAGGTTGATTGTTATTAGCGATTGTAATTGGTGATGTGTGTTTTGTGGATTGTGATTGAAGATGTGGTTGATGATTAAATGAAATGGATGGGGCTATATAATCTTCTACATTTTTGTTGTTGGAATTGGAAGTGCTATGTGTGTGGATTAGTATTAGCAGTTATTTACTTATTGAGTTGCTAGCTCACCCCTTGGCATTATTTTTCAGGTTGTTGATAGCTTGTGGATCATTTGTTGATATTAAGAGTTCACGTGCATTGCAGTAGAAATCCCAGGTTGGCCAGTGGATCATGATCACATTTTACGCACTTGGAATTGCATGATATATGTACATAAATGGTTTTGGGGATGGTAGCTATAAATGTGTATTAAGAATGATGTATGTTGAACTCTATAAACTTATATGTTTTTTGTGAATTCTAGTTGTAAAGAATATATGGTGCAAGTTCTATGATAGTTGCATATTATTTCCTAGTGGTTTGGTCAAGTTTCAGCCTAAAATTCGTAGGTTCTGTGACCCCTAAGTCCCGCCCGCGGCTGTGGAAAATCACCCCCGTGATTTCAAGAAGAAAATGTCTAAAACTCTCTGTTTCTCTAGTAGCGCCCGCGATTTTTAGCATTGCACCCGCGAGTTTAGGTCCAGAATGTTAAGTTTCTTGGTCTGTTAGATCGCACCCGCGATCATCCAGGTCACCCCCACGACCAAGCTCTTGACTTGTTTTCTTAAAATTGGTTAAGTTCTTGTGGTGTTACATTCGTCATGCAACTGATGGTTTCTCTGATACCAATTTAATTGGTTTTAGAGGTTATGGGTGAATGTATAAAGTATTTCTTCAACAGACTCAATCTTTAATTGCAGTTAAAGTTTCTAATCTTCAACGCAGAGGAGCCTCAAAGAGCTTCATCTCTGAATGCAAAGCTTTGAAAAATATCCGCCATCGAGATCTCCTGAAGATACTTAGTGTCTGCTCTAGTGTAGATTATTAAGGAAATGACTTTAAAGCTGTGATCTATGAGTTCATACCCAAAAGGAGTTTAGAAAGCTGGTTGCATCCACAAGAAGTTGCAAATTATGAAGAAGCCTTAATTTTGAGCAGAGACTAAACATTGTCATTAATGTAGTTACTGCAGTTGAGTATCTGCATTGTGATTGCCAACCACCAATTGTTCATGGGAATCTCAAACCAAGCAATGTTCTTTAGGATGACAATATGGTTGCTCATGTGGGTGATTTTGGACTTGCTAAGGTTCTTTCAAAGGTTATTGATAGTGCACGAGCTAATCAATCTAATACTATATTTAATGTTGTTTTGGTATTTGAAAGTGACATGTATTTTGAAATAAATAGAATTTCCACCCATGGAATTTTCAGACGGAGGGAGTATGTAATACTTTATCCGTTTTACAAAAAGAGTCCATTATTCTTTTTTAACTTATCACATAATAAATGTACACTTATAAAATCAAGAGCACATTAATTACTTTTTTTTAAGTTACCATTAATAATTTACACAATTACAAAGCATATTAAATGAATTAACACTATAATTATAATTTTCATAAAAGGGTAAATTTGTCAATTTATATTGGATTTCACTAAAATTAAGAACAATCCAATGATTTCTAAACTGTGTGAAATGGAATAATGTACTCTTTTTGTGGAAGGGAGCTGGTAAATCACTAGTGAATTATTGCTTTTTAACCATGCTTAACCTTATTATCTTTTTGACTTTGTAAAATATTTTGGGGAATGAAAAGTCTCCCAATTTCACTTTCTAGTAGTCCATTCGTCTCATTTTAGACGACTCATTTTATTTTTCACACATATTAAAAAAAGATAAATGCATATTATTTTTTTTATTTGCCTTATTAATGAATGTCTTGTAAATTGTGTTAAGAATAATAAAATGTTTTTTAGAATTGTAAAGGAGTAAAAAAGAAAGATTGAACTAAAAAGTACATCGAAAATGGAAACGGATCTCTTAGATGAGACATCAAAAAAGAAGAAATGGCTCTTCTTAGATGAGACAGAAGGAGTATTAAATTATTATGTGTTAAGTATGTAGTCTCGTTGGCGGGTCCACACCACATAGTGAAGTAGACAAGTCTAATTAGTCAAGCTGTGAGAACCGAAGGGGGTACTACAATGATTTTTTTTTTTTTTTTTTGAAGGGGTAGTACAATGAATATTTAAGATAATTTTAACTATAAAATTCATTGCAAAAGTAGTGAGAAGAAAAAAAAGTCAAAATGAGAGTATTCTACACCATTTTCCTTATCAACATCGATCAGTGCCAATTGTTTCATGAGACTTGCTTTAGTCCCTTATTTATTTGTGGGTAACCTAACAAATTAATTAATTATTAATCAAAGTAGATAATGTCCAATTTTCTTCTCATTTTTTCCCTTGTTGAAGACTCCTTTCTGTACATTAATATTAGTAGTCCCAATGTCACTTTCTATTAAATTACTTCTGTACGTTAACATTAATTAGTAGTCCCTTTGGCAGGTACACAGGCGAAGAAGTTGATAAGCAAGTCAAGCTGTGAAAACAAAAGAGAGTACTATATATAATATTCTACAAAAGCTGTGAGAATAAGAAAGAAAAAGAAAAATGAGAACAACTTTTGTTTTGATGTTGTATACAATTTTCCCTATCAATTGTTTCATGGGATTTGCCTCTGAATTCAAGAACGAGACAGACAGATTGGCTTTGGTGGCCTTCAAGGAAGCTATTACTTCAGATCCTAATGGAGTTTTAAAGTCATGGAATACTTCTCTTCACTACTGTCAGTGGCAAGGTGTATCCTGCAGCACTAAGCATCCTCAAAGGGTAACTTCTTTAAATCTATTATCGCATGGATTGGTGGGTCATCTCTCTGCTCATATTGGAAACCTCAGCTTTCTCAAGAATATCAGTCTTACAAACAACAGCTTCCATGGAGAAATCCCACCAGAAATTGGAAAGTTATTTCGTTTGCGCATTCTTAGGCTAAACAACAATTCTTTCCATGGGGAAATTCCAACAAATTTAACAGGTTGCACCAGTCTTGAGGAAATCGGCTTTTATAATAACAATCTCACAGGTAAAATCCCAATTGAGCTTGGCTCTCTGCAAAATCTTCAATTTCTAACCCTTGGCAAAAACAAGTTGGAAGCAAAAATCCCACCTTCCTTGGGAAATCTCTCATCCCTTGTTTTTCTCCTTTTGGGAGAAGCAGGGCTTATTGGAAGCATTCCAGAAGATCTTGGTCGAATGATAAATTTGCAACATCTAATACTTCAAGATAACAATCTAACAGGTACTATCCCCTCTACCATCTTTAACATGTCCAGCCTTAAAGATTTATCAGTCAGATTAAACAGACTAGAAGGAAAACTTCCATCTGATATTGGCATCACTTTACCAAACCTCCTTAGTCTTTATTTTGGAGGAAATCTGTTTACAGGTTTAATTCCTAGTTCGATTTCTAATGCTTCACAGTTACACCTGTTCGATATTGGTCTTAATAGGTTTAGTGGGCCGATACCTGTTGAACTAGGAAAGTCAGCACATCTATATTTTCTACAACTCGGTGGTAACATGCTTGGTACTGAAGGTGGGAATGATTTGAGAGTTATATCTTACTTAACTAACTGTACCAAATTAGAGTTATTGTCTTTAGGTGAAAATCTTCTCAAAGGCCCATTGCCAAAATCCATAGCTAATCTCTCCATCCAAATCTCATATCTATATCTAGGCAACAACCAGATTCATGGAACCATCCCTGCAGAGTTGGGGAAACTTGTGAACTTGAATTACTTAGATATGTCATTTATGATGTTGCATGGAAATATTCCCTCAGGAATTGGCAAACTCCCAAATCTGGTTATAGTATATATCTATGGAAATAAGTTGACAGGACCGATTCCCTCTACAATTGGAAACCTTACTTTGTTAAGTGATCTTGCTTTATATGAAAATAACTTGTCAGGAACCATACCAACCTCCCTTGGAAACTGTCAAAAATTACTAAACCTATATCTTGATGGAAATAGCCTGCAAGGTTTTATCCCTGCATCAATGTTTCGTCTTCCGTCCCTTATCAACATGGGTTTATCTGGCAATTACATTTCTGGTTCCTTGCCCCCTGAAATGGGAAATATGAAGCAACTTCAACTGTTAGATGTCTCTGAGAATCACCTTTCAGGCGAAATTCCAGATACACTCGGCTCTTGTTTAAGTTTGGAGTATATTGACATGTCTGGCAATTCATTTTCAGGAACCATCCCTCAGAAATTAAGTGCTTTGAGAGGAATAGTTGAGATAGATCTCTCACATAATAACTTGTCTGGCAAAATTCCTGAGTATCTAGGAGGGCTTCCATTTCTGCAATTGTTGAATCTCTCTTTTAACAATTTTGAGGGTGAAGTTCCAAAAACTGGCATTTTTAGAAATGCTAGTGCAACATCTCTTATTGGAAACAAAAAGCTTTGTGGAGGGACACCTGAATTGAAGTTACCTGCCTGCACTGTCCTGCGCTCCAAAGAAAGAGGAATGGCTTTAGTTCTTAAAGTGGTTATTCCTTTAATTGTTGTGGTTGTTTGCTTAGCTCTGCTAGCAAGTTTGTTTTACCTTCGAAGTAGGAGAAGTAAATCCAAGGACAAGCCTCCTGAAACATTCCTCAACAATCAATTTCTTCAAGTTTCTTACCAGGAGCTTCTTCACGCCACTGATGGTTTCTCTGATACCAATTTGATTGGTTTTGGAAGTTACGGCTCGGTGTATAAAGGATTTCTTCAACAAAGTCAATCTTTAATTGCAGTGAAAGTTTTCAATCTTCAACACAGAGGAGCCTCAAAGAGCTTCATCTCTGAATGCAAAGCTCTGAAAAATATCCGCCATCGAAATCTCCTGAAGATGATTAGTGTCTGCTCCAGTGTAGATTATCAAGGCAATGAATTCAGAGCTGTAATCTATGAGTTGATGCCAAAAGGGAGTTTAGAAAGCTGGTTGCATCCACAAGAAGTCGCAGATGATGAAGATGAGCTGAGAAGGCTTACTTTTGAGCAGAGACTAAACATTGCCATTGATGTAGCTACTGCAGTTGAGTATCTGCATTGTGATTGCCAACCAGCAATTGTTCATGGGGATCTAAAACCAAGCAATGTTCTTCTTGATGATGATATGGTTGCTCATGTGGGTGATTTTGGACTCGCTAAGGTTCTTTCAAAGGTTACTGAGAGTGCACGAGGTAATCAATCTACTTCAGATATCATAAAGGGATCTATTGGATATGCTCCCCCAGGTAAAAATAGTACTCATAAAGTGTTCCTTGATTTGTTTGAATAATATGCAAATGTTTTCTAAATGACTACAGAGCTCATTCTGAAAATATATATGCAGAATATGGTATTGGTCGAGGAGCATCTATTGAAGGAGATGTATATAGCTTTGGGATACTTGTACTGGAAATATTTACAGCAAGAAGACCAACTGACGAAATGTTTCAGGGAAATCTGAACCTTCACAACTTGTGTAGAATGGCACTGCAGAATGGTGTGATGGATGTTGTGGATCCGTTGCTGCAGCCTGAAGAAAGCACAGCGAAGAGGGTGGAAGATTGTTTGGCCTCAGTGCTAAGAATTGGACTTTCATGTTCCATTGAGACACCCACAAATAGGATACAGATAAGAAATGCTGTGAGGGATCTTCACCTTGTTAAGACTTCCTATGAAAGAGAAGGCATGAGCAAAGCAGAGTAATTAATTCCAGGGCGATGTTTATTACAAGCTTAATTATAAGATTATGTGCTGTTAAAATAAGTTCTTGATAGTTCTTTGCCAGTATCGTTTAGTTTCATGTTCCATTGCACTATCCTATAAATTTAAGAGATCCTATTATTAGTTTCAGGGGATAACCATTTGCAGCTTCTTTACTCATTGTGTAATAAATGCAACTTCAATTTTTCCTTTTAAGAGTAATTTTTGGTACGTTTTCAGTGTATGCTTTTAGAGGCATTAGTAGGATGACTTGCGCAATACCATAAGGTTTCTTTCTTTCTCAATCACATTGGTGTCAAAGGAAGACTCGTTATTTTATTTAGCTAATTAACTAAATTAGAAAAACAATTTTGAAAACACTCCTAACTTATTACACGCCCATTTTCATTAAAATCTTGATTGTGTTTTTAAATTACAAATTAAAATGTAAGATTTATATCCTAAAACAAATCATATTAAGAAGTTAGCATTGCTCTGGTTTTCTCTGTTTATTTTTTTTTACTTTAAATTTTTACTTTTAAAATAATAAATATTAAACATTTTAACTCTTATTTTTAATTATTGTTTTTATAATTTTTAATAAATATATTAAAATTAAAAAATACAAATTTGAAATATCATAAAATTTATTTAAAATTTCATTTTGTTTTAAAACTAAAAAAAAAAATGTGATAGCAATTGATGTGGACGGAGTTTCATCTCACTCCTTGTCAATTGGCACATTGGCCACATATGTCAATTATATGCATGGACTCATTTTAATTTTTTTTTTTTTTAAATTTGAGATGGTACATCTAAAGAAAAGAAAATTTTACCATATCACATCTGCACTATAAACTACGAATCTAAAAAAGAAAGACGAAATACTACTTTCTGATTTTTGGCACAAGTGATTATATTCCAGTCACATACCGTTATATCCGTTCATGATTTCATTTCATTTGTTTATATGGAAATTTGGCTGACTTTTGAAGGACATAAATTATAATTGTGGAAGGAAATTAGCATAAATAAATTTCACAAAATTTAACATGTTTCAAAGCTCTTATAACCATGCAATAATAGTAATAACCATCGAAGTTGATGTACCTGACAATATATTCCTTATTCTCTTTCAAAACCAATTAATCTTTCTTGCCGGAGAGCACCAATGAGTAGAAATAATATTCTTATATATCCTCTACTTTAATGTAATTTTAAATATATCCTTTTTTTAATATTGTTTCAAATTGATCCTTAAATTTCTCAATTTGTTTCAAATATATCCCAATCTTTATATGAAATAACGTGACACACTTACGTATATTTTAAACTTTAGTAAAAATTTTAAATATATCCCAAATTTTAGTGCAAATTTCAAATATATTCTAAAATTTGTCGAGTCGAAAGCCACATGTATAAAAAAATTATCATGTCAGCATTCTATGTCATCAAAGTAAATGCTTGGATATATTTAATCATTGTAGATTTTGATTTTAATTGGATCTTAAGCTTGTAAATACTTTATTTTCTAGTTCTATGCAATTTCTACTTACTTTGAGTTCTACAAAGCTTTCAAATGGGTAATATCTTTTCTCTTTTCTCTTTTCCTTTTGATTTATGTTTATATTTGATAAGTGATTAGTGTAGCCACAATATTTGAAGAAAGGAGAAACTTCTTTCGGTGCCAAACAATTGAATAATATTGGGTATTGATGGTTTACCATTACTATTAGGCCTCATTAGGCCCATCTCGCTCAGCCTTAGGGGCAAGGAAGGGAGCTTTCTCCCTAATTACCCTAGCTTAAGCACACTATATAAGCAGAACAAACCCTACCTAGCAATGTAATTGATCTCTGATACTAGAACCCTTATACACTTGATCTAGCAAACACTCACTAACTTAGGCATCAGAGGGGTTTTCTGGGGATCACACCCCACCTCTGAGGCCTTTGTGTGACCTTCAGAGATAATTGGAGCCGGCAACCTCTAGCTGGAAAAGGACGGATCCATACTTGATCCATCATTCGGTGCGGTGAAAGGTGTGATTGAAGGAAAAGTAGACTTTTGCAAATGAGTACGGAAGGAGTAGCAGCGTCTTCCATTGCCGGTAGTACCTTGCCAGCAAGTACAGCGGAGCAGGGAAAGAATCAAGTGGCAGAGGGGGGAGGCACTGCGGTTACCACTCTGGCAGCTGGTAGCTTTGCCACCAGGGCCAGTATGGGTTTGCCTAGTTTCGACTTTGCCCCGACGAGGATGCCCGCATCTTAGGCCACGAGCACGATGGCTGGGGTAGGGAGGAGTCAGCCAGCCAGTGGTGGTTGGTTACCGTTCTTTCAACAAGGGACTTTTGATTGTTTCTCAGGCAACAAAACATCTCCAACTTTCCTAACTATTACTCAGAACCTGTTCACTCCACCACGCTCCAGGGTGTTGGAGCCTATCCAGATGCAACCTTTCTCCTCTTAGGGTAACCAGACACTGCCAACCACATTCCCTGCCACCACGGCAGCCCTAAACCACCTAGACGCATAGACAGCAAATGGAGTGGTAGAGGAAATGATGGCGATGTTCCGAGAGAAAATGCTGGCAATAGCGCAGGCACAACTCCAAGAACCACCCATAAACACCCAGATACCAACCGCATAAGGCGGAGAAGTCCCAACCAAAAACTCAGCCACCGCTAGTAGACTTTACAAAAGAAGGAATAGCAAAAAAATGTCAAATGAGATGGGGGAAAGCAAGATGGAAGCAAGGGCAGGGATGATGAAGTAGAATCCTCAGTCCCCCACCTATCCAGAAAGAAAGAAGGCGACCGGTGGATCAGAACGGAGACGGCGAGTTTGGCCGAAAAGTAATGGACATGTTTAGAAAGTACAAAAGGTGTGAATACGAAGAAGACAGGTTGGGGTACACTAGGTCCCTTCTAAGTTGGCACATCCTGATAGAGACCTTGCCAAATAAGCTAAAAATGTCAAAAATGTAAGCCTTTGATGGGTCTGGCAACCCTAAAGAGCATGTGGCCAAGTTCAGAACGGTAATGTCCTTGCAGCAAGGCGTGAACGATGCCATGCTTTGTCAGGTGTTCCCCACCACCCTAACAGGGTTTGCCCAGCAATGGTTCCTCATGCTGGAAAGTGGCTCCACAACGTGCTTTGAGGACATGGCATCTACCTTCAAGGTACGACATCTGACAAATATACCACCAAGGAAAAAGTCCAGTGACTTACACAAATGCAAACAAAAAGAGGGGGAATTTCTAAGGGCCTATATTGAGAGGTTTAACAAGGAAGCCATGCTGGTGGATAAATTGAATGTGGAGACAGTGGTAGAAGCACTCAGGAAAGGGACCATGTTCAGGAAGTTGCAAGATAAGTTGGTTACAGCTAAGTCGTCATCCTTTCAGGAGGTAATGGCATTAGCTCAAAAGTGTACTGACCTGGATGAAGTTATAAGGATGGATAAAAGAGATGTGGAGGCAAAGAAGGTAGTGAAGCCAGAAAGAAGGGAGGTTAGGAGAGACAACAAAAGGGATCAATACCCTCGTCCGAGGGAACGGGAGAGCTTCACTCCCCCTTAATACCTCTAGAGCAAATGTACTTATGTGGATACAGAAGAATAGGGAACAATATCAAAAGCCTAGGTCGCTTAACCCAAGTTCGGCACCCCAGAGGAACTGGAGCAAGTATTGTCGGTTCCATGATGACATTGGGCATGAGACCGAGACATGTAGAGATCTAAAAAAGGAGATTGAGAGACTCATCCAGATGGGTAGGTTAAAAAGGTTTGTGGCTACTGGAGAGAAAAAGGGGGTGAGACGCCTCAGGGGCAGAGGAAAAAAAGGAAAAAAGGGGAGAAGCAGCCCAGGGTAGAGTAGGAGGAAGCAGAGATAGAAGTAATAGATGTGATAGTTGGCGGAGAACCCACTAACAGCTCGGTCAAGTAGAGGCAAAGAAAAGAAGTCCTTTATATAGGCGAAACGAGCAAGAACTCGTATAGTATAACATTTGGAGTAGAAGATGGGAAACATGTTACGAGTCCTCATAACGATGCCCCAGTGGTAAAAGCAATGATAGGGAAATTCCTGGTGAAGAGAATCTTGGTTGATGAGGGAAGTGCGGTCAATGTGTTAACACTGGATGCCTTTAAAGCGAAGAAGGGAGCAATGGTGGACCTTAAGCAGGTGGCCAAACCTTCAGTAGGTCTGGGAGGAACACCAATCCAGACAGTAGGAGTAGTAGTCCTAAATATGGAGATAGGAGACAAGGCAGAGGGGTCATCAAAAAAAGCTACAGTGCTATTTAATGTTGTGGAAATGAAATTAGCATACAATGCGATACTAGGGAGGCCTTTCCTTTATGAAACAGGAGTAGTAACAAGCCTTAGGTATCTCACAATGAAAACGTCAAGCCTAGAGGGGGTAGCCATAGTTAGAAGGGACCAGGAGGTAGCAAGGCTTTGCTATGTCCTAGCTGAGGGGGTCAAGGCTGAGTCCATGGCAATAGAGGAGATAGTTAAACCTCAATAAGAAGAGAGGAAGCTTAAGCCAGTAGGGGAGATAGACTCACTTGTCCTAAAGAACAGCTACAAGATGGTAAAGGTGGGGGGAGAGATGAGACTGGAAGTGGACAGGGGGGGTTAGATGTTTGCTAATGGAAAACACGCTTACCTTTGCTAGCACTCCAAAGGAGATAGTAGGAGTAGACTCATCAGTGATCACACACAAGCTACATGTGGATCCGCAAGCCAAGCCAGTAAGGCAAAACAAGAGACAGTTCACCCCAGAGAGACAGAAGATTATCAAGGAAAAGGTAGACAAGCTTTTAGAAGCAAG
>CANYLF010108177.1:0-17852 GCA_948193215.1 Bocquillonia castaneifolia
CATTAGAGTCACCGAATCAACTAATAAAACCACAAAAATAAAATAATAACAATAAAATTCCCTCCCAAATTGGAACCAGAGGAACCCTAAATAGAAGAAACTGGCGCCAGATTTTGAAAAAGATCACTGGAATCGAGAAATCCCTAACCCGCCATTCACCCACCCACAGTTTTTGATGCTTTTTTCCCAAATCCCGGAAATCCCTATTTCCTATTTCAATGACAAAAGACTCTTCAATTTTGCCCTAACCGCGCCATAATAATAATAATAATAATAATAATAAACGTCTTGTCTCTTTAAATAAGAGTAATACTTCCACATTTGTGAATCAAAAATTCTGTCTTTTGGTTTTCTCTTTCTAAAATTAGAAGTTTTTATTTTTCCTCTGTTAATAATAATTCTTTGAAAGGGAATGGAAGCCATGGAAAATCAAGATCCTGACGACAATAGAACTGGCGGCGATGAAGGGATTGTAGAAAATAATGATGCAATGGAAATCTGTGCTTCTGTTGAAGATGATCAAAATCAGAATCATTGTCAAGTAAGTAAAACTGGAAGTACTATTACTGCTGCCAATAATAATGAATCTGAGAAGGAGGAGCTCAAGAGACGGGGTAGGAAGCCAAAGAAAAGGGGTAGAAAGCCAAAGGAACCATTGAAAAATGGTGATAAAGTGGGTAATAATAATAATAATAATAATAATAATAATAATAATAATAATAATAATAACAATAATAAGGAATCTGAGAAGAAGGAGCCAAAGAAAGGCGGTGGAAAGCCGATGAAAACATTGGAAAATGGTAATAAAGTGGAAAAGAATGAAACTCCAGAAAATGGTATTGTGATAGATAAAGGAGAAGAATCTGTCGCTGATGAAGAAGATCAAAAAAAAGAAAAAGTAAAAGGACAAGAAGACATTTGTGCTGAGCAAAATAAAGAGCCAGATAATGAAATACTAGTCAAAAAAGAAGCCTTGAGCTCTGAAATAAAGAAAGAGCCAGATAATGTAGTAAAGGGTGAACTCTTGGATACTGAGAATGGCAGTGATGTCAATGGAATTTCTTTACGTAAGAGCCTGAGATCTTCCAAAAAGGTGTGCTATGCTGAGACTAACGACCTAGATGATGAGCTTTTTGGGAAGAAGCATCGTCGTAGAAAGAACAGTTGCAAGGCATCAACGGATGGAGCTGTAGAAGTTAATGAGATTGGAGATTTCAATGGAGGTAGCGAAAGTCTGCAGAAGGAGAACGAGGAGGAGACGGGTGATAGTGGAAAAGGTTGTTCTTTGAGAGAAAAAGCCTTGAAGAAAGATGTACATGAGGTTGAAAAACCTATACGAAATAGGGAGGTAACCAACTTCATTTACTTTTCTGGGCTGTTTTCAAGTTTCCTGTTTATTCATCATTGGTGATTTGTGTTTTTTAATTTGTTGATTTGCAGTATACTGAGGGGGTTTGCTTAATGTGCCATCAATGCCAGAGGAATGATAAAGGTCGGGTTGTTCGATGCCAGAAATGCAAGACCAAGCGATTCTGCATTCCATGCTTAGAAAAATGGTATAGTTTGAGCGACAGACTTCTTACATTACTCGGCAATGCTTGACCCTATGATTATTCTACTGGCCCAGTCTCTGCTTCGTAGCATTTCATGTTTTTGTTAGTTTTTTTTTTTACTTTGAAATCACATTTAATTTCCAGTAGGCATTTTATTTAGAAGTACAATCTTGATAAAGCTAAGCTTTTGCCTTTTAGAAGGTGCGAATAGTGCTATAAAACTTCAATAGTATTACATAGTTACCATTATAGTTTTAATTGAAGTAGGATGCAACTAATATCAAAGCTGATTTATAGCTATAGCTATTTTGGGCATATGATGTAACCCTGCCAGTTTAATCTCTAAAAACTTATACAACATGGCAACAACTTATCTCCACTGGCAAAGTGACTGCAGTTTACTAAAATAAATACAGATTTGAGTGACTTATTTCCAACAAAATGTTTTTGTTTTGCCTGTGGTCATATATTATTCTAAAGATAACTATTTCATCAGTTGTACTCTCAATCATATCTTTGGTGTGTTTCTTGGTTGGTGTATGATGGTGGAAGTAATTATAGTCTTGATCATGCGTTGATTTCCTCTGAGGAAATTTCTATATTTCTAAATGCAATTTATTTGAGGAAATGCATACCTACATCATGTTCAGGAGTTATCTTTACACAATTTATATGTGCTGATGTGTAAGCTACAACTTTAATAATGTACAATTGATTTGCATATGCATGAATCAATACAACTCATAACTTGTTTTGATTGCAATCAAGATAATAATTTGATACCAATATGCTGAAATGTGTGTAGAATTGGTCATCTAATATATATATGTATGTGTGTGTGTGTGTGTGTGTGTGTGTGTGTATATAAGGAGAAGCAAAAACAGTGTTTCAACCAGATTATGACATTTGGATTTTTCTTGTTTAACATTTAAAAGTGGAAGATGATAACTTTTAAAAATATTTGTTGAAACTCTTCATACAATCACATCTCTTAAAAATAAGATATATTAGAATGCTCTATAAATCATGCCTTTACAAATAGCATCAAACTAAACATCGGGATTTACCTAGTTTCTTACAAATAATTGGAAGACTATTTGGATGTTGGTTAATTCCTTCTTGGGGTCCTGTTATTTAAGTTCTTTTTGTCATTCTTCTAGGTATCCTAAGATGACAGAGGATGAAGTTGCTGATGCTTGTCCGGTTTGTCGAGGAAATTGCAACTGTAAAGCTTGCTTGCGTGATACTCCAGAAGATGTCAGTCTTGACATGTTGCAATGAGTGTTCTTTGGCAGTTTCTTTACATGCATCTCTAACTAAATATGTAGTTAGCACATAATTTGTTCTCTTTTTTTGGTTTTCTCTGCAGTACCTGAATCATCTAAGAAAGCTGAAAATATGTACTGATAAGACAAGACTGCATTGTAACTATTTGGTCCAAGCACTTCTTCCCTTCCTGAGGAAGTTAGATGAAGAACAATTAATGGAGAAAGAAATTGAAGCTAAGGTTCAAGGTACTTTGAGCTTGCCTAAATACTGTTTCCAACTTATAAGCATGCATTTTCATCTGATCTTTGTTGGAATCCAAATGTGTTATAGGTTAGAAAACTGAAATTCTGAATATGCATAATATACTCCCTGTTTCATTCCCTCTGTTAACTGACCACGTGCCAAACCTTATAGGTCCACTTTTTCTTTTTGTTGATTTATCTTGTTAGACAGAATATTTCTTTATGCTTATTGCTTTAGTTGCTTCCAAAGTCGGTGTTCTTTTCAGCAAAGCAGGAATATTAGTAATTCTGAGCGAGTAATTGACGAACAATGTGCAGATTGTTTTGGATAAGCAGGAGGATGCCTGTCATTTTGAGCTTGAGCTTTCTTTTTGTCCACACATGCATGAAGCCGTAGGGATGTTTGTGAAATGTGGTTTGATTCATGATAATTGATTTGATCTTTTCATTCATGTAGGTGTATTAATTGCTGATTTAAAGATACAAGATGCTGATTGTCCAAACGATGAACGCATGTACTGGTAAGACCTTTGGCCTTCTCTAGCTATCAATCTTCCTCTAGGTTATCTTTAACTCTGGTGAGAATTGAAGACAAACCGTATCTGTGATTTTCTATCACCTCACATCACTGAACATTTTGTTTTTCTGCTGTTTCTTTTGCAGTGACAACTGCAGAACCTCTATCTTTGATTATCATAGGAGCTGCTCAAACTGCTTGTCTGATCTTTGTCTTACCTGTTGCCGAGAGATTCGTGATGGATCCCTACAGGGTGGTGGAGAGGAGGTGGTTATGGAGTATATTAATAGAGGGTTTGAATATTTGCATGGTGGTGAGGGGAAAGTTAAATCACAGAATAATATGCTACTGGAAACTAGAAATGAGGATTTCCAGAGGTCAGATTTAGGATGGAAAGCAAACGGTGATGGAAGCGTATTTTGTCGTTGTGGTTTTGGCCATCTTGAACTTAAATGTTTGTTCTCAGAATGTCCTGTTTCAAAGTTATTAGAGAGAGCAGAATGTGTTGCACAAAGTTGTAAAACTAGTTTGACAGAAACTCCTCTTGAAAGGTGTGCATGTTTAAATTCCAAAGAAGATGTTGACACAGGGAATAATCAATTATTAAAAGCAGCATCTCGAAAGGATTCCAATGACAATTATCTGTACAATCCAAAGGCTAGAGATATTAAAGAGGAGGATTTGAAGCATTTTCAGTGGCATTGGAAGAAAGCTGAGCCTGTGGTTGTTAGTAATGTTCTTGAAACTGCAACTGGTTTGAGCTGGGAGCCAATGGTCATGTGGCGTGCCTTTCGCCAGATAAGAAGTGAAAATCATAATACACTTTTGGATGTGAAGGCCATTGAATGCTTGGATTGGTGTGAGGTCAGTATACCCTTTTAGTTCATGCATTAAACCATATCATTGTAATGGTGGAAATATTTGTGTCATATCATTCATCTCCAGGAACTATTATATTTGTTGTTTACTCAAGATTTTTTTTTTTTACTATTATACACGGATGTTCTGCTTTTTTTTTTTTTATAAAAAGTTTCTAGGCTTCTTTTGGCTTCATTCTCCTATGTTAACTTGCAAGTCTCTTATTGAAATATAAGTGCTATGATGTGCAATATAATGGTGAATTCTTGGAAACTCTCAGGTAGATATTAATGTCCACCAATTCTTTAAGGGATATTTAGATGGGCGGCTTGACCTTCATAATTGGCCTCAGATACTGAAATTGAAAGATTGGCCTACATCTACTATGTTCGATAAACAACTGCCACGGCATGGTGCTGAATTTACCTGTTTTTTGCCCTTTAAAGAGTATACACATCCTCAAAATGGACCTTTGAACCTTGCTGTCAGATTGCCTGTTGATCATCTGAAGCCTGATATGGGGCCAAAAACTTATATTGCATACGGATTTGCTCAAGAGCTTGGGCGTGGAGATTCTGTAACCAAGCTTCATTGTGACATGTCTGATGCAGTGAGTTCAACTATCCTTACATCTTTTATAACTTATCTTTAAAAATGGAATGGGAGCAACCTGTTGGAGAGTTCTGCTTGTTAATTTCATGTGTAATTTAATGTGCACTGCTGCAAGACTGTAGGATCTTAGTAAGCTAGAATTCTGGATACATGCAACTAATTTGGCCTGACTACTTGATAAAATATTAGTAGTAGCAGAGTCTTTTGGCAAAGACGGACTGCAGTTAGTAATTTGCTACAGTCAAATCAGTCTGCATCTTCCTGCAATCCAGTCAAGGACACATCTAATATCCCTATTTATTACTGAGGCAATATATTTTGTGAACCTGAAGATATTATTTAGTTGGTTGGCTGAAACAAATAGATGTGTTAATTTAAATGTGTAAACACCAAAACTTCCACCAATTTTCAGTTCCAATTGAGCTCGCATTTTATGGCATGTATAATTGCTATGCTGTTAAGATCCTACCATTTATGAGTAAAGTCAGAATTCCCTTTAATCATAAATCATTATTTATGCCAACACTGGCTGTTTCAGGTGAATGTCTTAACACACACAGCTGAAGTGACTTTTCTTCCTGAAAAACTTGCTACAATAGAAGAACTGAAAAAGTTGCACAGAAAGCAGGACCTAAGAGAACTTTTTGGTATGGATCAGCTTGTGGAGGATGATGCTCACAGGAAGATGCAACCTGAATTTACTGTTAATGTTGATGGCCAGAATGTTGATTACTTGTCAACTGACCATGCCTTTCCAGAAAAACCAGGGCTTGAAATCAGTGAGGCAGATATGCTAGGCAGTTGCTCTGCAAGTGTTGGATCATCAAATTTTGTAAATGAATTGGAGATGATAAATGATGGAGGTGCAGTCTGGGACATTTTTCGGAGACAAGACATTCCTAAGTTGCAGGAATATCTTAACAAGCACTTCAAAGAGTTTAGACACATTCACTGTTGCCCATTGACAAAGGTACCTGTATATTGAATAGAAAGTTTGGGTTTACATGCTTGTTTAAAATCGATTTGTCTCTGTTAAAATTTATGTATGCTTCATTCCTTGGATGTTTTCAAGCAGGCCTTTAAGTAGTGGGTGTTGCATAACATATTGCCTGAGAAGTAATGGAAATTTTGCCCTTACTATGATTCATGAATCACAGTGAAAAGTTTGAGGTAGATTGGTACAGCCTAGTACTCTGAGTCTAATGGCTGAGTGGTGTGGGAGAAGGATGGCTGGAGAAGAGAGGGGGGTCTGGCTGGGGGTCTATTCTTGGGCATTGAACAAATGGAGTGGGTGCTAGCCACACTGAAGACAGAAACATATATTTTTTACTTTTTTTTTTCAAAGCTCAAATGTATAAACTCTAAATGTGATTTTTATTCTTCTAACCCTAATAAAAAGTGGACTTTCATTTAGGTATAAATTATCTTTTTATATGAACTAGTTCAAAGTGTATATCTTAATCTCTAATTTTGAGTTTGGACCTTGAACAATTTTTTGTCATTTCTGATATTAACCTTTTACAATAATTGGGTATTTTAATAAAAAAATATTTTTTAATAAGCTGTTTCCTGTCCCATTATAATTTGTTTTATTAGTATGACATCTAGTCTTTCTTGGTTGTGTTGTTTTGATTCATTTTATTTTTTTACAAAAAGAGGAAAATTTAGCACTGGCAGATCAGTCCAGTTCTACAACTTTGACAAATTTCATTATTTTCAAATCCTGGGTCTGAGTTCATACTAACGGAACGGTTGAGACAAGGAAAGCTGTATTTACTTCTTTAGTTATTTGCTGAAAGTGTGATTTGTGCTTCACACTTTCCCAAATTTTTCACCTTTTTTGAATAATACAAACATGGAAGTGGGCTCCTGAGTGCAACACAAGTTATGAAATTGATGAGAAACGTTAGGATGGAGTATGATTACTGATCTTGTCAATCTTGGACCTGTTAAATTCAATAACACAAGCAAAATTGTTTTATTGTTAAAGTTGTCTGCATGTGCTCTGATAATCATTTCTTTCTTGACGCATTCCTTTGTGAATTGCTGTTCTTTTGTAGGTTGTTCACCCTATACATGATCAGACGTTTTATTTGAATATGGAGCATAAGAGGAAGCTAAAAGAGGAATATGGTTAGTTAGTCTTCTCAGTTCTTTGATTGCCATATTCAGATTTATATATTGTTTGTCTTCTTGTTTTTGTAAAATTGAGATTCAGCATCTGCTTATACTCTATGATGCAGGCATTGAGCCATGGACGTTTGTCCAGAAACTTGGAGATGCAGTTTTAATTCCTGCAGGCTGTCCTCATCAAGTGAGAAATTTGAAGGTAAACATTCATTTGACAAATTTTTGGGCTTCAGAAATGTGAAATTTTGGGAATGCTGATAGAACTAAGGCACTCTTTCTTTGTTGTAACTTGTAAAATTTTGTTATAGGTGAGTTTTGTTGCACATTTAACTTTCATATAGTGCAAAGTGTTGCTCTCTCTTTTTGGGTACCTATATGAATGTTACAAAGTTTCAAAAGGCACATATTGATAGTTTTTGTGCAGAAGCAATTGGATGTTTTGAAGATTATAGGAGACCTTGGAAATTAATATGAGAAGCATTTTCTGATTTCATGCGTAACTGAATTACTTGTTTTTGTTATCCATCTCCTTTCTGCAGAAGCATGAATCAATATGCAAATTTAAAATGACTAATGATTATGCTTTCATGTAGTCATGTATAAAGGTAGCCTTGGACTTCGTCTCACCAGAAAATGTTGGTGAGTGCATTCGTTTGACAGAAGAATTCCGGTTACTGCCCCCAAATCATCGGGCTAAGGAAGACAAGTTGGAGGTACAACTCTTTTATTAATCATAGTCATTTTCTATTGTACCTTTTAATGTTTCTGTACTATGCGTTGATGACTGGAAGTGCTGAAATGGTGTTGATGTGGGTACTGGTGAGTAAGGTACCAAGTTGCATTATTTGTTTGAGAAGTTTCTTTGTGATGCTTATTTTTATCTTTGCTTATTCTGCATTTTTCTAATCCAGCTGCTTCATAATAGTAAGAATATTCTTCAGAAGAGAAATGTCTTTATACTTCCATTAGATAGCTTTATTATCCTTTTAGCTCTATGATTTTTAATTTTGGGATTGAGCTTAAAACTTGGGGTTTTATTAGGATTTGAATTGCAGAAGATAACAGAATTTGTTTGCTTTCCATTAAGGGCATCTTGAGTCTCATAGGGAATGGAAATAAAGAGGGCGCCACAAAGTTATCTTCAAATTTTTAGATGAACTCAAATCATCTTGCCTTTTGCTCTCTACATGCCTAATGAATTTTGTTTTTTTTTTTTTAAGACAGCAAGTAATAATCAGAAAATGGTTGGTAATCATATGAATGCACAATTCAAATAAGAAGGAAAAATTAAATTTCAAAAATTAATTTTATTTTCTAGCTTTTCAAAGCTGCCCTTTGGTTGTCTAATCAAATATTGCTTTTCTGCTTAGAGAACAGCTAAAACCAAAAGAGCATTTTCAGTAGGCAATCAAATATTACCTTTATTTTGGCAATCATGATTTTGAAATATTAGAAGGCCTGCTTACAAGAATCAAAGATGAATTCCATTCTAGCAGGAGTCTTTACAAATTTTGTCCTAGTTACTATTGAATTAGTATTTCCCAAGTTTAGGATTCCTAATAATATTAGTATTATTTGAGTCTATATAAATACTGTAGTTTGTAATGTTTTGGAGAGTTTATAAGCAAAATTTACTGTGGCATTTGCTATTTAAATTGTGTTGATTCAATTCTGTTTCTTTCCCTTAGGTGTGATAGCCTAGGTGTGACTTCTAGATTTTTATCCATATTTCCCTTGTTTTCCCACATAAATCAGATCTGAATTTAAGTTTACTCTTCTGCTGTTTTCAGCAAATTAACACTAAGATAGTTTACTCTAAATCTATCCTACATCATGCAACTTGTGTTGCCATATTTACCATAGACACAGATAACTTGTGTCTATTCTTTTTTATATATCTTTTCTTTTCATTTTATACTTTCCAAATTTTTGCAATTGCATTGCTGTACACTCATTGAAATGTTGCTTTGATCATGTTTTAATTTGTTCCGGTCTTGATCTTGAAACAGGTCAAGAAAATGTATCTTTATGCCATGCATTGGGCTGTCGGTGTCTTGGAGAATGTTGGAAAGTGAGTATCTAGTGATTCTAACTAATTAATTAATTGTCTTATCTTGCATATGCATTGGCTGCTTAATCCTGAATAATTTCTCTCTCTTACCCATTAAATGTCGCATTCATATTAAATTTGAAAAAGGCAACTTATGCTTTTTTTTTTGTCAATTTTTGATGATGCAACTCATGTATAGTGTTCTTGTTTTTCTTGATTGATACATTATGATGGGTAATAAATTGCTAATGAGTGCATTCCCAACATAAAATTTCCTTCATGGGCCAACTTTTCAGTAATTAGTTCTGTTGGGATAGTTCAAATCTGACAATTATATTAACTCTGTCTACAAATAGGTGTTTGAAAACTGCACTTTATCTGTTTTTCTTGGCCCATCTTTTTTCTTTGTTATTTCTAAGGGTCTTTTGTTTTTGCTAGTGGCTCAAACATGCATTGTAATTCTTTGACAGTCTACTCATGAGAAAACAGCTTCTTTTACATAATTGTATGCTATGACTTGGTCAATATGTTTTATTGCTTGTGAAAGCTCAATGGTTTTGATCTTTATTTTTCTTCTATATGCAAACTATGGAAGTATGCAATATGTTGTATTTATGTATGTATATCATTAAAAAAAATTGGATTTCTTGTACAGAACAAGTTTGATTATAAAGGAAAAAACTTTGATTTGCTGTGAATAAATCTTGTCGGTTTGTGTTTTGCTTTGTGTAGTCAGATATTTCCTGGAGAGCATCTTACTATTGTCTTCAATAGAAATTAGAATGATAGGTTGTCTAGGAGCCCGGGGATTTTTGTGCCTTGTCAGCTCTTGGGAGGGTCCAAAAATTGTAGACTTGTCTAGAATTTTAGTGAGCATGTTTCAGTAATTTGGAACTATATTGAGGCTGGGCCTCACTGGAAATGAGTAGGAAACTATTCCTCGTGGGACAAAGGGTTAGTTTGCCTCCTGAATGCATGCAAATGGAGAAAATTGGCCCAAAGTCAAGCTTTTGTTTCCAATCAAGTACATAACTTCTATTTTAGGCCTACTTAAACCCACTTGTTTGGAAAAACACTAACATTCTTCTTTACATGTTTAAAATACTTTTTGATAATAGGATATTTTCGAAAATGTAAAACTAGGAAATCAAATCTAATAATTTAAATTCTGAGACCTGTTGTTTTAGAAAACTAATTTTGCTTTTCAGAAAACAGATTTTGTTGTTAATAAATTTTTCCAAATACAGAAATTGAAACAATTTTCTTAAATATTCTATCATACTGATTGTGAGAAAACTTCTTTTGGATGTTTTCCAAATAAAAAGCACTCTCTTGAAAAGTTTCCTATTGGCATCAAATAGATGCAACCCACCAATGTATTTTTTTATTATATTTTATGTTTGACTAAATGTATCGCAAAGTTTTTGTTTTAAACCATTTCTCTCATATGAAGTAGTAGTTCTCATTCAAATATGATCCCACACCATGTGCTCCTCATATTTTATCTGTTTTGTTAAGATCATGCCCTTTTAATCTCATAGAAGTGTAAGTTCAAAATTTTAATGTCTAATAATTATGATCCGGACTCCCATGCTTTCTCTTGTGGTTTTCTTCTTTCATTTGGCCATGGGACTTTTCTGATAACAATTCAGTAAATTAATTAAATTTTAATTCATTAGTTTTTCAGATTTTTACCATTAAGTCCTATAAGAAATATTTTCAAATTAGTCTTAAATGTTAAAACTATACTGTTTTCTTTAAATGTTAAAACTATACTGTTTTCTTAGCTGTATAGGACTAAGTGAATAATGCAATTTGAAAATTAAGAACCATTTTATAAATTGGAAATTGTGCTTGTATCAATTTTATTTTCCATGGAATATTGGGATCATATGAAATTTGCTGCAGGGGATTAAGTCCTTGGATTTAAATTCAACTGTAGATCTCTATTAGAGCTAGTCGATAATTATTATTATTACAATGAACTTTTTGAAAAAACTCATTATTTAATGTGAAAAGATTTGTGCTACAAAATGTTTTTCGATGCCTTTATCAGATTTATGCTATATTTCCTTCAAGTTGTAATTTCTATGGAATCTATCCTGAAGCTTGTTGCAACTAGGAAAACCCCATCCATGTCAACTGACTCCTATGATCTATTAAAACATGATGAATATTAAAACCAGAACCTCATTGGGAGATTAGCAACTGAAAGAGCTGTGTGGAGGGTTAAAAGAAAAGATGAAAGACATGTCACTGTGGCCTCACATTCCTCCTAGGTAGGATCAGCTGGATGAGTGTATTATTTTCCATGTTTTTAAAACCAGATTGGAACTCGATCTGGTTAACAGGCTAGCTAGTCCAATTGGTCCGGGTTGAATCTCTTTTTTTTGGAACAATAAATAATTTTATATAATTAAAGGTTTTTTTTTAATTTATTAATTTTAAATTAGATTTTCATAAAATTTCCAAAATTAAAAAATATATTTTTTAAAAAACCTGGTTCACTTGGTCACTTTGTTTGATCGGGTTCAAACTAGTAGGTCGTTTTTTTCCCAGGCTGGTTTTTAGATGAAATTAGACTGGATCAATGGCTGGTTCCTGGTTTTTTTTGTCCTATAGGCCTTTCATTTGACTTCACGTGATATCCCTTTAAGCCCTTTTTGGTAGTAGGTATGGTTTTGGAAAGGGGTGAGGACATTTCCAAGTTCTTTGAAAATCAAGTACAAGATCTAGCTGTCTTAGCTGTTATATTTCTTCTAACTTGAGCCTTTTGAAGTATAGCAAGTCAGTCGCACATAATTTAGCCATTAAGTAGAAATCATTCAAAGTTGGTAAAAACTTAATTTTAGGTAAATTTGTATATTTGTCAATTATCGCTTTACTGTTACAGTTAAGAGGCAAGGGAAAATGACCCTTTGTGTTTTCATCTTGGTTGGAGGATGTAATGGAGTTCAATAGTAAATTTGTACGCGTTTCTTTGATGACCTAGTATGGGTCTATTCAGTCTGTAGGTTAATGTGCTAATGATACTTTTGCATATATGAATGGGTTTTAAATTGATCTGTGCAAATAGGATGAGAACAGAACCTTTGATGGGGTTTTTTTTTTTTTTGGAGAAATGTACATAACATTATTATGGATTGCCGATTATGTTGCCAACAGTTCATTTACATATGCTGAATTGATTTTCCGAACTTGAATTTCAGAGATAAAGCACGAACTGAAAGCTATACGGAGGAGGAAAACGGAACAAACTCTAATAAAGGAAAGAAAACGACCAGGCTGAAAAAAAGGAAGAGAAGGAAGTCTTCAGAGTGATTACATCCAGTCTTCTATTTCCTGCTGTAGCATTGTTGTCAGGTGGGCAATTTTTCCATAGGCTACAAAGGCCATCTGCTGATTACTAAGCTCCTTACTGTAGGCTTAAACATGCAGTCAACCTGCAGATTGTCATTCTCCTACAGCAGGAACATTTTGTTGCATCTAGTCTTTTGTCTTGTATGTATATGTATCTAGTATCAAGATTAGTAGCGGTAAACTTCTATTCTAGCTTGTTATTTTGGGTGTAGGTACAAGTTAATTAGATGAGCATTTGTTGAGCCTATTTCTGCAGGGGAAGGCGGGTAAAAAAGGAATGTACAAACTATATGTGCTGCAAACAGAAAGCAGTGTAATTATGTACAATCTGGCGTAGTTGATTAATTATTGACTAGCTAATGGATTCTAAGCTACGGTAGCGTGTTGGATTTTTTTTTTTTTAAGGGAAAAGAGCAGATATGACCCTTGTGTTCAACCTAAAGACTAGATATGATCCTAAATTTTTTTTTGTCTCAAATATATCCTTGATGTTTATTTCAAAGTTCAAATGTCTCTTAGCTTTTCAAAATCCATAATTTCAATCACAGCTTTTCAAAATCCATAATTTCAATAACAAGTCAATTCTTTTAGTTCCTAAACTTTTAATGTATTTTCAATCAAGTTAAATTTAAAAACATAAGATATTTTATTAATATTTTACCAATAAAATGATATAAAATAATTTTGTTCATATTTTAGATAGCTAATATAAATACTTATATTTTAGTTATTATTTTTTAACACTATTTTTTTTTCAATCCCCTATAAATCAATATTTATGTTAATCAAACTGATTTACATGTAGAAAATTTTATTCTATTTTATTTTTTTAAATAATGTTCAAATAGTTTCCTCTTTTTCTAGATTTGTGAATATTTCCTATAGAATTAACATTATTTTTTGATAGGATTATATTTAAAAAAATCCATACATAAAAGTATTGTGTTGATTTTTTTTATTATTCCTTTATATCTATTCACATTGATAAATGTGTCAACTCAAAATTAATGAAATCGAATAAAAATATTATATTATTTTTATTTAAATTTATAAGATAAAACAAATTTTATAAATAGTGAAGTTTAAAATTAGGATTAAGATAAAAAAAATTAATTTATGAATTTTAAAAATTAGGAGTCCTACATAAGGTTAGTAACCTTAGCATACACGATAACATAATACAGAAAACCATATCATAAACAAAGTAAATTATATCCTTATCGTCCTCTCACAAGTTTATTGTGAGAAGGGACAACCAGCAACTTGGACCGTAATGTGACGAACTGTGCTTTTGGCAAAGCTTTGTGAGACAATAAGCTAATTGATCTCGACTGGAAATGTCGCGAACAAATAACTCCTTGTTTGCAACTTGTTTCCTTATAAAATGAAAATCTATGTCAAGATGCTTCGATCGAGAGTGAAAAATTGGGGTGGTAGTAAGGTAAGTAGTACTTAAGTTGTCACACCATAGTATTTAGTATTGGTGCAGGAACCGAAACATCAAGCTCACGAAGGAGGGATATGAGCCATTCTAGCTCTAAAACAGTATGTGCAAATTGCTTGGTACTCCGCCTCAGTAGATGACTTGGAGACCGTCTTTTGCTCTTGAGAACCCTAAGTAATCAAATTACCTTCTAGAAAAATTGCAAAACCTGAAGTAGACCCACGATCATCAATGTCTCTACCCCAATCAGAATCACAATATGCTGAAATATATATGCATTGATTGACCCTTTCGAATTAGAAGACCATAAGATAAAGTGCCAACAAGCTAATAGAGAATCCTTTTAACTGCTGTCCAATGATCCACCATTGGAGCATGCATGCATTGGGAGACCCTATTAACACTATAAGAAATATCCGGTCGAGTTAAGACAAAGGTATTGGAGACCGCCCACAATTTGCCTGAATAATGTGGGATCCGAAAACGATTCACCTTGGAGCTGCGATTTTGTTTTCGGACAAGATGGAGAACCAATGCATTTGCATTTTCCATCTTTGCACGAGTGACCAGTTCACAAATATATTTAGGTTGAGACAAATGCAAACCTGCCGAAGTGAATGTAGTCTCCAAGCCAAGAAAATAATTAAGTTCACCAAGATCACGTAGCTTAAACCGAGATTGCAATTGTTTCATGACATCAGAGATCACAGCATCATTGTTTCCCAAGAAAAGGATGTCATCAACATATACCAAGCAATATACCCGAATCTTTGAAGAATGAAGAATATATAAGGAGGTATCGGTCTTGCTTTGCCGAAAGCCAAGCTGATGAAGAACAGAAGATAGGCATTTAAACCATTGCCCATAAGTGGACTTCTTGAGACGACAAACATGAGAAGGAAAAGAAGCATCCTTATACCCTGGCGGTTGTTTCATAAAAACTTCTTCTTCAAGTGATCCATTCAAGAAAGCATTGGAGATATCCAATTACTTAATGTTCCAGCCATTGGAGACGGCGAGAGAAAGAAGAACCCGGATGGTGGAGGAGCCGTTCTATCTACATATTTGGTGAAGTCATGGTTGTTTAAGAGAGGGCGTAGCTGAGCTTGCCAAAGTAAATAATTGGAAGAGGTTAACTTAATAGGTAACTGATGAGACAAATTCGAAAGAACGGAGAGCGAGGAAGAAGAAGTAGAACCCGTAGAGGAAGAAACTAAGGAACTCACAGAAGAGGACATGATTTTATTTCAGAATTTTTTGGTTTTAAAAACTTGATGGCTCTTGATACCATGTAAACACAGTAATTGAAAGGGAACGACAGCTGTATATTTTATTATCAGTCAGTATATATAGTGGTACAAGAGATAAGTACATGCACGTTTCGGAGTCCTACATAAGGTTAGCAACCTTAGTATACACGGTAACATAGTACTACTAAACCATATCATAAACAAAGTAAACTATATCCTTATCAATATGTATATTCAAGTGTGTGCCACTAATGATATGACAGACTTACATAAAATTTTTTTGTAAAATTGATAGCAAACTCATCAAACACCTCACCATGATTATAAAAAAAATTTAAAGGTTGAGCTATATTCGAAACATATTGAAAATGTTCGAATATATTTAATTTTTTTTCCCAAAAGATTGGTATGTATAAGATTATTAATTTTATAAGAAAAATGTGAAGTGTTTGTTGAGGTGGCTTTTAACCATTTTAAAACGTGCAACATCATCGGTGAGTTAGTGACACATACTTGGATATATTTAAAATAAAACAAAAATTTAAAGAGCAAATTTGAAACAAGTTCAAAAGCAAAATATATTTGAAAAATGGACTGAAGTTTCGTGATATAATAAATACAATAATAATGATAATAATCTTGAGAAATAATAATATTTAATTCAATAAATTTAATAAAAAAGTAAACTTAAATAATAATAATTTCTGTGTACATCAATAAACAAAACTCAATAATAATTACTTTCAAAAAAATTACGAACAATCAGGACTATGTTATAAATTAAATACTTACATTATTTGTAGTCAATTAATTATGGAATATGAGCTCTATAACAAAAAAATTATTAAATTTATGAAAATCAATTTGTTTGTACCCAAATTTATTTGGCCTAAAAAAGACTAGGTCTAAGTATTAGGGAATCAACATTTCTGTGGTTCTACTAAAATTAGTTGTTTGTGGCAAGTAAAATGGGAAACATGCTAAGGGACAAAAAAATGGTTAGAAGGTAAGGAGACACCAGGCCTGGTACTACTAAGAAATGGCAGTAGACCTAGTGGTACAAGAGACTTAACATGTGTTAAAAAGGAGACCTGCTGAGGTATAATGGTTTAGAGCATGTGGAAGGTCTTGTGTATGGGCTTAGATATTTTAAAAGTTTGTCCTAATCAAGACAATTCAAAGGGCCATTACTAAGAGGCGGTTCTGGTAGGCTTTAAAGTCTCGATATTAACAGAGGGTGAAGGATCCTAATAGGACCTGGCTAAAAGATAACTGACAATGGAGCTTTTATAGTTATGTATGATGAATATTTAAGGTCCAAGACATGAAGAGACAAAAAAAGGGCAGGTCTTGGTGCTAGGCCTTGAATAATGACAGTTTTGGTACTCGAGGATATTCATAGATGTAAAAAGAAGAGGCTTGGTGGAATGTGGTGTGTTCATACATGGAATGGATATTATCGTGGCTTCAGGTGTTTCTAGGTACTGTCTGGAGATCAGACAAGCTAGACAAGTGCACGAAACCACTGAGGTAATGGTAAATGGTGGCAGCTCTCGTTCCAGGGATATCGATAGGGCTGTGTGTTGGCCTTAGTGGCATCAATCCATCTTATTTAGAGTTTAACAACCTTTTATCTTTGTCTAACAAAGTTCCCAAGTGTGTAGGTTGACTATCAAACTAGGTTTGAATTATTCCTGTAAATCGCGCCTGAGATTAGGGATATCGCATCCGTGGCCTTATATCGCACCCACGATATTCACATCACCCCCGTGACCAACGACATATCTCGCTCGCGAAATGCAAATCGCACCTAGGACTTTTGGTGAAAACTTTGAAAGGCCTGTTTGCTTAGATCGCGCCCACAATGATTCAAATCGCACCCGCGATTTGATGAAACAGAAAGTCCAATTTTTGAAGGATTCTCTAGTCTCTAAGGTCGCGCTCGCGACATGTTAAATCGCACCCACAATTTAATCAAACAGAAAGCCATTCTCAAAGGCATCTTCTGCATGGTCATATCGCGCCCGTGATTAAAGATGTCGCCCCCGCGACATTTAAGGAAGATCCAAAAAACTAGCCGTTGGGAAGATCGCGCCCATGAAAAGCATAACCGCGCCCGCGATCTGACAGATTTCAGTGCATTTAATACAAAAGTAACTAGACGTTAGAGACGCCTTTGGGGTTGTTTCTAACAGCTAGTTTTGGCTATAAATACCCTTCATAAATGTTCTTCAACTAAGAACATTAATTCTTTGATAGCCAAACTCTGGTAAATTTATTTCTCATCTTTGTAATTGATTGTTGTTTGGTGTTGAGTAGCTAGAACTCTAGAGCATTTATTGCTTGGGTTGAGTGAATTAGTTATCCATTTTACTAGTGTCAATTCTTTATGAGTTGGGGAAACACTAGGGTTGGTTTAGTGAGTTAGCCATTTGTAAAACTCATTATAAAGGTTTGGGATAGCCTTGAAATCCCTTGTGTAACCATTGTGGTTTAGTGAACCCCAAAGAGGCCTTTGGGAGAGTAGATGTAGGACAAGTTGGGTCCGAACCAGTATAAAATCTTTT
>CANYLF010108186.1:0-11426 GCA_948193215.1 Bocquillonia castaneifolia
AAAACCAGCTAAAAAATGGTTAAAATTGTGTTTTTCCGTCGCCAGACCGGACCGGTCCGGCCTACTCCCCGTAGTCCAGCCTGGAATCTGGCCTGCTAATTTGTTGCTACTTCTTCTTGTGAAATTAGGAGAAAGCTGAACTGACCTGTCATGGTCCTGCCACTGATCCGGCTTGGACTTTTAATTTTTTCCCAACACGATCCAGTAGATTACTTAACTTGCAAGGGGAATATCTCGATTGTTCAAAATCCAAACTGAGAAATTCTTGAGCCTAAAATGAAGCTCAAGATGGCTACTTTAATTTTTATGGTACGACCATTTTCTAATTCCATCATTTTCTTGCCCAAAATGCCCTTGACATTTTAGTGTTACATTTGATATAGCTTTTGGAGTACTTCCTGGAGTTTAGCTTGCATCTCCTTCATTCTAGCACCAATTGAGCTGATTCTTTTTGCAAATGAAAGTAAATTCAATACCCTTATGATCTAGAGCTTTCAAATCAAAACTCTTTCCACATTAAATGCTCTAAACTCCCAAATTTGGCCGATTCATGAAACGACAAACTAGCTCCTTTAAGCTCTAAACCTTAAGTATTGCCTTTAGCTATAAACCCGTAAAGCTTCATACCTACAATGATTTGACACCAAAACAAGTATAAATCACCTTTGAAAACATAAGAACCATGAAGAAATTAGATTGACACTTGTATGATGCAAAGACAAGGGAATTGCACAATTTATGCTCTAAATTAACTCAAATTCCCTTTAATCTTGTAAGTTAACAATAAATAACAAATTAAATGCTAAAACCATTAAAATGTGTAAGGAAAAACAATTAAAAATCAATCCATTAAATATAATAAAATGCAATTATCACATTTCTCATTATTAATTAATCATTCATTCATAGTAGCACCAAGGAATAATATGATTATGATTATGATTAATTGCCTGCTTTCTAATTAATACCTTTGAGCCAGATTTATAATTGTGTTGCTCTAAAGTAAAGAGAGATAGAATTGATTTTCATATTTCAATCAACGTTATATATTTTGTTCACCATCATACCACTTCTTTTCTTATATCATATTATTAGAGATGTTTGGCAAAACTTAGTGTTCCATGAGTATAATCAAATTTCATATCCAAATGAAGGGACATAGCCATATTTTTATCCAATAACAAAGATTGCTAAACCCAGAGGATGTGACGGAATTTTTTCCTTGTATCAGTTGCTTAGCATTAATGAAATAGACTATGTAAAAAGTTAAAAAAAAGTGTTCGGGATGTTTTTTATTTTGATTTTATGCACTTATGTATTTCAATTCTGAAAAAATAGATTATCCAAAAAAATTAAGAATGAAATATTAGATTATTTTCGCCTTCAGACTCTTTATAACTATGTGGTTGTTTCATAAGGTTCTTGTCTAGGTAATACTAATACATGACCAAATTTTGGCCGCTATTTACTCTGGAAAAAAAAACCAAAACTAGAGAGTTTTTTTTTTTTGAGTTTTCTTTCTGGCTACCATCAACAGCTTTCTTTGTTGTTGTTGGTAGTCGAATTTTAATTTTCTTTATTTGCTTATCCTCTTTCAATAAGAATAAAACATATAATCTATTTCTTTTATCTGTTTTTTTTATATTTTAATGAAAAACTATGAGTTTTTTTTTTTTTGTTTTGTCTTAATGGAAGTTTGTTTGTCTCTCTTTTTGAGAGTTTGTTTATCTTTCACCATGAAAGTAGAGAAGAGTTTAAATCTAATATTCAAGAGATCGAGCTCATTCAAAGACTCGCATGATGAAGTCGATTTATGGCTTAATATATATAGTCACCGAATGGATTATGTTTCTTGTCATTGTACTAATCACAGCTATGAAGACGCTGTTTACAATAGTTCCGTCAACACAATAGCAGAATTTTAGAGTAAAAATTCATCTCATTATAATCTATATGTATTTCTTGACTTCTCTGTTACAAAATCTACTAGTTGATTATTATTAATGAACTCATTTTATTTCAAAAAAAAATGTGGTTGTTTCATCAAAAGCAGCGTGCATATATATGTACATGCCTGCTTCACAATTTTTTTTTCCATCTTAAGAAGAAATAGTAAGAGAATGTATTAATATTGGATTTTAGTCCGGTGACTGGACTATCTACTACCAAATGGACCTGAGCTGCTGCAGTCACTTATAATAATAATAGCATACCCATCATCAAATCGAGTGAATTCTCTTCTTGTCTTTTTAATAATAGAAGAGGTGGAGGCTTGAAACAGCAAAGAAAGCAAAGCAGACAAAAGCTAAAAGTGGTTAAGATAGAAATACAACTAATATTTTTTGTGCTCTGATCTTCAGTTCAGTTAATTACAGGTGACGTGAGAAAATTAATCAACTGTTGTTTACAAATTCACTGGAAATTAATAATGCGTAATTAGTTAAGAATCAAACTTAATTAATCTCTCTAGCAGTATAGTACTCCTATATATATAGTATCTCCGATCAATACACAAATTAATTAGTAGTAATTAACATATATGTAGAGATTAGAGGGTTAAGAAATCAATTACTCCTAATTAATATAGGTAAGCGTAGTATGATTAAATACTTAAAATCAATAGACCTTTTTAGTGAAGAGGTTGCGTAAATTGAAAAGATGAGAGGAGGTAGTGTTGGTGGCCTGAGCGGTGGTAGTAGGAGGAGGAGCATTACTTGTACAGCTTAAATGCTGTCTGTAACCAATACAGATGGGGACATTGAAGTTCATGAGTTTGGTTTTCGTACTCTGATCCTCAATTGTTGTTCTACTGCGACGATGATGTTGTGTCGCCGACTTCTCAGTGGTGGTCGTCTTGGAGGTGGGTGGACGGCGTACCTGCCAAACGGGGCTGCTCCGACCCAAATGGAGACCAGGACTACTAGTACTAGGCCACTTCCTGGACTTGGACTCTCCTGCAGAATTACTCCGTGAGCAAGGAGCGCTGCTTACCTTACGGGTTGGTGCGGCGGGGATCATCCTGGGTCTATTACCTGCGGATCTACTGCGATAAAAAGGCCAAATATTGATATTCAACTCCGCAGAAGAAGAAGAAGAAGAAGACTTGCTGTCTCTATTGGTATTAGTATTTTCTTTAGAATGGTAACTCTTTGTGTTGGATTTCTTGAATAAATCTTTCCATCTTTTAGAAGAAGAAATTGAAGGAGTGGATTTACGTGATATTTGTGGTCCTTCTTCTTCTGCTGCTGGTGGTGGATTTGGATTTGGTGGTTGAGGAGGGGGATGATTATGAGAGTGGTTTTGGAGGTGAAGAAGGTGAAGAGGGAGGAGAACACCATCGACAAAGAGTTCATCAGCAGAAACAAGATTGGGTTGTGGAAAGGAGGGATTTCCCACCATATTCCAAAACTCAAATTCTGGTGACTTTGAACAATCGCTGCTTGGTATTCTTTTTGGGCTATCCATGTTTTTCAGAACCGAATAGAACAGAGGAGGAGTTTTCTTTTTTAATTTGGTGGGTATATAATAGTATATGATGTTTGTTTGTTGGTTGGTTTTGTTTCCAAAGGAATGCATAAGCTCTTTTTGAGTTCCGACCCTACACGGCATTAAAAAAAATGCAGTAAAAATACTACTACTGCTACTGCTGCTAGTGTATTCTTATTATTATTATTATTATAACTGTGGTCTGTGGGTGTGGGAAGAGAAGACAGACACATGCAATTGTAATTTTAGTTTTCACTCTCTCCCCTCTCCCCTCCTCCATCAGATCAGATCATGCATGCAACTTTGGTGTGCCATCTGTTAATTAATCTCAACACACACACACATATATATGTATGTATTAATGATAATGTTCTCTCTATCTCCTCTAATCTAACCACTTTAAATTACTCCACTACTACTAATATGACTAGTTAGTAGTCCATACATTGCACGAAAAAAACTTTAATTATATAAAAATTCATGAAAATTTATATTGTAATTAAAAACATATCATATATAAGTTGACAATTAAAAATATTTATATACATACATAAATAAATTTTAAATATATTATTTTTATTCTTAAATTAAAGCTAAAAATATTAATTAAATAAATTAAATTTGATGTATACTTAATTAATATTTCTAGAAACTTTAATATTTGTTTTATGAAAAATATCATATATATGATGTTTACAAATTAAAATTATTAAAAGATAAAATTAAATATTGTAATTTTTTTAAAATTTTAAGATGATATGAATATTTACCATTTTTTCTACAAATAAAATATTTTTATAATATTGAATATTTATATTTTCTATAATTATCTACTTTTTTCTTTATATATAAAACTGTACAAAATGTTCAATGCAATGTAAAATAATATAATAAAATTAAAGATCGAGTTAGTATTAAATTTTCTTTTAAAATATTATATCTCTAACAAAAAATGTAAATCGATTTTTAAATAATATTTCAATAAAATAACTTGCCATCAATATAAGAAAATTAATTAAAAATTTCATCCATTTTTAAGTTTAAAATAAATAAATTAATTAAAAATTAAAGATATGTATACCATAGTTAAGTCTATAAGACGCTAAATAAATTTAACATTTTAAAAAATTGAAATTATAGTATTAATTAATATATGTAGTTAATTTAGAAATGAAAATAAATAAATAATTAATTATTTACCAAAAAAATAAAAAAAATTAATGAAAAAATAATAAATATAACTTAAAACTACTTTTCAAAAAAAAACTTAAAACTAAAAAGCGGATTACATATTATTAACTACATATGCAAATTAATTTTTAAATTTATTCACAATTATTCAATTGAAGTCTATATTCTACTTTTAAATTTATTATTCAATTATTGTTAATTTCATCATTATTCATATAATTGAAGTAATTTGATGTGTTAACTAATTTTTGTTAAGAGAAATTTTGAAATGTAAAATCAATAATTTATATATAAATTATCATATATGAGGCAAATTATAAATAAAAGAAAAATAAAGAATGATAAAAAAATAATGAAATTGATCATACAATGTGTACATTATACTAATTTAAAGTTTAAAATAATACATATGTCATACATATTTAGTTGTATATGCATAGGGTAAAATAGTACTTTAGTTAAAATGTAAAATAATATTAAATTAGTAGAGACCATATAAATATTGTATTTATTTTTAAAAAAATTATTTAATAAATAATCAATTGAATTTTTTGAAAAGAATAATTGTCATAAATAAAAGTTTGTTACATGATAGTTGAAAAAAAAGAGTGGCTAAAATATAAATTTTAGCTTTTAATTAAAAAATTAATAATTATATACATTGTAACTATAATATATAGTATGTAGAGACCAATGTTTGACTTTTCTCTCAGCGTTTTTTAGCTTGCTAAAATAAGCCATTTCCATATGGCTAGGAGGAAGAAGAAAACGGCAGTCTCACAACAACCTGAAGCAGATATTGATCAACAGAGTGTAGATCCTCATTCTATAGTTCTTGGTGATTATGAGGATAGTAATATTGAGGGCAGTGGAAGTGAGTATGAGATAGAGCGAGTTACTGAAGAATTTGGGGGTGGAAGCCCTAAATCTTGGTCAGAGCTATTTAAGAGTAATAGAGTCTCATCGGAGGATTGCAAGCTCCAATATATCCCACCGGTGGTGAACAATGGTATTCGTATGGCTAAGATTAGGGACTCTGTGGTTAATAAAGAAGCTGATCATTGGAAAGCAGCGCTTATTGGATGTGTATATGGGGCTACTCCATGTTTCTTCAAACTGGAGAGATTTCTTAAGAAACGTTGGTCGAAGTTTGGCTTGGTAGAGGTTAAGATGATTAATCTTAACATGTTTGCTCTCTTATTTGACTCTGAAGAAGGAAAGATACAAGCTCTTGCAGATGCTCCCATTACATTTGATTTAAAACCTCTGATTCTTCGAGAATGGTAACCAAGGATGAGCTTCAATATAGATGAAATTGAAGCAATACCTATTTGGGTAAAACTCCCATTTCTCTCATGGGAGTTTTGAAGTCCTGCAACTCTAAGTGCTCTTGGTAGTTTGTTGGGGCAACCGATGTATACAGATAAGTGCATAAATCAAAGGACCAAGATATCATATGCTAGACTAATGGTGGAAATGAAGCTGAAGGGAGCCTTCCCTGAAGTGATAGCCCTTGAACTAGAGATGGAGAGACTCTTGAACAGAGGGTAGAATATGAATGGAGACCTTCCAAATGCTCCAATTGCCAACAATTTGGGCATGTAAGCCCTAATTGTCCAACCGGAGAGAGGAAGATTTGGGTACCCAAAGCTAGTCCAGTGATTACCACAGAGGAAGCTCCCAAGGTTTCAACAGACAATGCAATCAGCAATGAAGTAAATGTTCAAGTGCCTAATCCAGTAGGTATAGCTGATAGTAAGATGGACAGAGGAGTCATAGATAATGGTGGCTTTCAACCAATTCAGAGTACTAAAAAGAAGAAGGGAAACGGGAATAAAGAAGGGAACCACACTTACGAAACCAGGTTCCAAGGAGGAAACTCTAATGTTTTCTTCTCTAATCAAACTAGTAGCAGTACAGTTGATGTTGTGATCCAAGATATAGCTCCTTCTCAGAGGCTTGTACAGCCTCTAGATAGAGGAAGATGTTGATTAGCTGGAATATTAGGGGTCTAAATGATCCCACAAAATAGGCAGAGGTGAGGGCTCTACTTAAACGCTATAAAGTTGATTTAATAGGAGCTATTGAAACTAGAGTAAAAGCTAATAATATAGATATGATCTGGAGTAAATTAAGGTTGAATAATTGGAAATTTATAACCAATCATGCTTGTGCTGACTTGGGTAGAATATGGATTATGTTTGCTGATAATGTGGATATAAGGGTGCTAGATATGACTAGTCAACTTATAACTTGCCTCATTAAACTGGGTAATTATAAGTTTGTCTGGACTGTTGTTTATGGTATGAATGCAATTCAGGAAAGGGTAGCTTTATGGGATTATCTTTGTATTTTTGCCAGAACTTGCAATCAGCCATGGCTAATCTAGGGTGACTTCAATGCTGTACTGGGAGACCATGACAAGGTTGGAGGCTCTCTGTTAGATGATGCTCACAGGAATAAAATGGTAAACTTTGTTAACTCTGCTGATTTGGTTGAGTTGAGAAGTGGAGGCCTATTTTATACATGGACTAACAAGCAAATGGGTTCAGATAGGATTTGGTGTAAACTAGACAGAGCTATGGTGAATTCTCTATTAGCTGATTCTTTTGGGGATGTTACAGCTACTAATCTTGCTCCTGTTTTCTCTGATCATTCCCCAGTTTTGATTAGATTTCTCCATAATAGCTCATATGGAAAGAAATCTTTTAGATTTTTCAATTTTTGGGTTCAGAACCCTAAATTTGAGAAGATTGCGAAGCAGGAATGGGTTAAGGAAGATGTTAGTTCTACTGCATATAGAATAATATAGAAACTGAAAAGAATAAAACTGCAACTGAAAGTTCTCAACAAACAGGAATATAATGATATTTCCCAACAAGTATTAATCATAAGATCAGGGTGGAACAATTACAGAAGGATCTTCAGTTGAATCCATTTGATGACTGTCTGCTAGCTGAAGAAAGAGTGATGGTTAAGGAACTCAAAAGAATCCAAAATTTGAAAGAAAATTTCCTTCGTAAAAAAGAAAGAGTGTAATGGATTAAATTGGGAGACTCTAACTCCATATTTTTTTATAATTCAATCAAGAAGAGGAGACTTCAAAATATAATTCCTCAAGTCAAAGTTGCACAGGGAATTATATTCAACAATGATCAGAGTATTCACTTAGCTTTCACAGAGTATTATGGGAGCAAGCTCTCCTCGAGAGAGTCAAGTTGATTTGGAGATTCTCAGTATGGGAGAATTTGTAAATGAGGAAGAGAGGATTGAGTTAACCAAGCCTGTAACAGAACTGGAACTAAAAGAAGGGCTTTTCTTCATTGGTTCTGAGAAAGCCCCAGGAATGGATGGCTTTAATGCTTGCTTTTATAAAAATAGTTGGTCCATCATCAAAAAGGATCTTCTTCAGCTGGTGCAGGAATGTTTCCAAATTGGTTATCTGCTAAAACAACTGAACACAACAACTATAATAGTGGTTCCAAAGATTCCAACTGCTAAGTTTTTGTCTGAATTTTGACCTATAGCTTGCTGTAATGTTATTTACAAAGTGATTACAAAGATCATAACAAGCAGAATGAGAAGAATTCTACAGAGAATAGTGTCTCCCAACCAATCTGTATTTATCCTGGGAAGGAGGATCGAGGATAATATTGCTTTAGCACATGAGATTGTGCATAACTACCATCACCAACAGGTAATGGCCAGATGTGTAATGAAGGTTGACTTGCAAAAAGCCTATGATTCCATCAGTTGGGATTTCATAGAGGAAATTATGTTAGGCCTAAGGTTCCCTGAAGCTTTTATCAGAATTACAATGTAATGCATAGGGATAGCATCATTTGTAGTGGCTTGGAAGGGCTCTCAAGGGAAATTATTTTAGGCTAAGAAGGGATTCAGGCAGGGGGACCCCATGTCCCCCTTACTCTTTGTGTTAGGCATGGAATACTTGTCCAGAGCTTTCAAGAAGAAATTGGGTCCAAAATTTAAGTTCCACCCTGGTTGTCAATCTCTGCAATTGACTGATTTAATTTTTGCAGATGATCTGCTATTATTCTACAGAGGAGATGTTGGCTTTGTTAATCTCATTCAGGAAGTGATGATGCACTTCAGAGGAGCTTCAGGGCTCTTAGTCAACCCAATAAAGAGTCAAATGTTCTTTTCAGGAGTCAAAGATCAACTGAAAACTAGATTGCTTAGCATAACAAAGTATCAAGAGTGTGTTTTGCCAGTAAAGTATCTGGGACTTCCATTACTAACTACTAGACTCACTGCCACTGATTGCCAGCCACTTAGAAGAAAACTTCAAAGCAAGGTGTGTCAATGGAATAATAAGAATTTATCTTATGTAGGGCATCTGCAACTTCTTCAAGCCATCCTGATGAGTTTACATTCCTATCGGGCAATGATCATTCTCATTCTTAGTAGTGTTATAGCTATTATGGAGAAGATTTGTAGAAACTTCCTATGGGCAGGTAATGCAACTGAATTTGCTAAAAGTGTTGTTGCTTAGCATGATGTATGTTCTTCCAAGTTGGAAGGGGGGGGTTAAATATCAAATCAGTGAAATTGTGGAATAGAATTGCTGTTTGTAAGTATCTTTGGAAATTAGTCCAATAGGATCAGACTTTGTGGTGTCATTGGATATATGCTAACAGGTTGAAAAGGAGGAGTATATGGCAAATTCAGATCCAAGCCGATAGTAGTTGGATTTGGAGAGGACTGATGAAACAGAGATCCCTAGTGAAGGAGTTTAACCATTATAATATAGGGAATGGAAATTCATTTTCTTTTCTCTTTAATCCTTGGCTTGCAGGAAAATCTATTGTTGATAGGGTACCAGATGTCAATTGTAATCTGCTTGGAATCTCCAAAACTACTACACTGGCAGATTTCTGGAGGAATGGTGCTTGAAGATCGCCAACTACTTTTAATGTTGAGCTACAGAACATTTGGAATGAAATTAGATCTATGGCTCTAACAGATAACCCAGATAAGGTGACTTGGAATGGACAGAATCAGTTTACTATAAGGTCAGCTTGGAAACTCCTAAACCCTATTTCTAATACTGTGAATTGGTATGCTTCTGTATAGTTCGAGAATGTATTCCCAGATGCAGCTTTATACTATGGCTTCCATGTAGAAAACGTCTTAAAACCAAAGATAATCTGTTAGTGTGGAAAGTAGTCCCTGAAGATAATTGTGGTCTTTGTCACAATGCAAAGGAAACTATAGGCTATTGTTTATTCATATGCCCAGTTGATAAGTTACAAATAGTTGTACTATATTTTGTTTAATTCCCTTATATTTTAGTTGATTTTTTGCTAATTTGTGGAAATTATGTTTGTTTTTATTTAGGAGGTGGAATGTTGATTAAATGATGAAAATGAGCTAAAAAGCATGTTTTTAGCCTCTTTGGTGAAAATCAAGGCTTTATGGAGAAATTGCTGGAATTGAACAAGAAGACTACTTTGGACTGGTCATGGTCACGCCTTGTATGATGCAACCGTTGTAACAACCCGAAACTAATACAATATATTAGTGAATTAAATACATAATAATAGTAATCAATCACAAATCAAAATTCTGATCAAACTCCCTTCCAAAATATTTTTTTTTAAAAAAATAAGGGAGACAACGATCGTTGTTACATTCACAATGATTGTTGCTAAATGTACAACGATCGTTGTTAAATGAACAGTGATCGTTGTGAATCTCACGAAAATGGCCGAAAATTCCAGTGACATACATGAGCTCGTGGGAAAATAACAACGAGCTCGTTGCTAAACAGCAATGATTGTTGTGATTAGTACAACGATCGTTGTGAACCAAAAATCACCCAAACGAAATTTTTGAATAGAAATCACAGTTTAAAAACAGTATTTTCGACTTTCCTCTGTGAAAATAAACTCCAACAGGCTCAAAGTCAAATTATATATATATCAAACTTTTCAATCTATAAAATACAATAATATTTAAAAACAAGTAACATTGAAAATTCCTTCAACATACAATTAACCGAAAATCAACTTTATACAAACATATACTCAAACTTACATATATATATAAACACATCAAATAGTTCATTACACATACTTGTCAATTATCAACTTAAAACCAAATATATACATATATAAATGCATAACCAAATGCACCAAATGCTCGTTATCCATTGGCCGACCTGAACTTCTATTGAAATGCACGTAGATTTCTCTCTAGAACCTGAAAAATATGCCAAAGGGTGAGCTGGCAACTCAATAAGCATTTAATCAACTAATCTGGCATATTAATCCAAAACTACCAACATATAAACAACACATATTTCATTATAGAAACATACAATCAAAACCAATCACACCATTGATCAACTTCCAATATCAATCAAGATAATTCTCATTCAAGGCAATTCACAACCAAATCATCTTCACAAGCCATCAACTAATCTCAAATCATAACAATTTCATCAAATCAAGCTCGGATGACTCATCCTTACATTTCCTCACATTTCATTTCTTTTTCTCACATCATTTCACATTTCTCATTTCACAATTAGGTGGCCACCGACAAGACTATCCACCCGGCTCAGTCTCACCATACCATACATACGAGTAGCTATCCGCCCGGCTCAGCTTTCCCGATCACACACATCCCACATTTCCCCAAGAGTCATCCTTTTCCAATCACAATCACAATCACAATCTCAATTGCACATCAACACAATTCACAACATTTTCTCATTTCAACCCAAT
>CANYLF010108223.1:0-18252 GCA_948193215.1 Bocquillonia castaneifolia
TCTATTTAGTAATAAATTTAGATTATGATTAAAGTAGAATTAATGATTAATTAGTTTATTTAAATTAAATTCGTGTTTATATTGAATTTTTATAGGAAAGTTAAATTTTAATGTGAAATTCACAGCTTGAAAGTGTTAAATTCATATCTTGAAAGTGTAACACATTCGACGGGCCATAACTTGACCTAAAAGACTCAGAATTGAGTGATTCAAAAGCCTAAATTCAATATAAAATCCATATCTACAATTTTCATGAATAAGTTGTAGCTATTTGAAGATTGTAAAAACCTAAAAAGTGAGTTACAAATCAAAAGGTATGTGTGGTCTTGGTTGAAATCATAATTTTAAAATAATTAACTATTTGGAATTAATTAATACAACTTATAATCTTTTTATGACTTATGGGAAACTGTAGTTATATTTTGATAGAGATAAATAGATCAAAACATTGAAGCTAATTTAATAAATTTTTCAATCATTCAAACTATTGAAGAATGAATTGAAAATTGAAGACCTAATATTTAAAAGGTATATATATATAATTTATTTTTTTATTAGTTTGAGTGTTCTTTTTTCTATAGCCATTAACTATTTATTTAAAGTCCATTTAGTAATAAATTTAGATTATGATTAGAGTAGAATTAGTGATTAATTAGTTTGTTTAAATTAAATTAGTGTTTATATTGAATTGTCATAGGAAATTCGAATTTTTAATGTGAAATTCTCAGCTTAAAAACGTTAAATTCATAGCTTGAAAGTGTAACACATTCGACGGGCTATAACTTGGGCTAAAAGACTTAGAATTGAGTGATTTAAAAGCCTAAATTCAAAATAAAATCAATATCTATAATTTTCATGAAGAAGTCGTGGTCATTTGAAGACTGTAAATACCAAAAAAGTTAGTTAGAAATCCAAAGCTATATGACGTTCAGTCTTGGTCTAAATCTAAATTATAAAAGGATTAGCTACTTATAATTAATTGAAACATGTGTTAATCCTTTTAGGTCTTATAGGAGCTGTAATTAGATCTTGAGATGTATAAATTTAACAAAACCAATATTGAAAATTTAGAGTTGTTCTTCTCTCTAAAAGATGATTAAACTAATTTTACAAAATTTTTCATTATTCAAACTATTAAAGCATGGATTGAAGATTGAAGACATAAAATTAAAATGCATGAAAAAAAGATGAAAGACTTAAAATTAAAAGGGTTTATAATTTTTTATCTTTGTATTATAAATTTATTGATAATCAAGTAATATGGTTTAGCTTAAAAAGTAAGAAAAATAATTTGAGAATATAATTATATCAATAATGAGTACCATATGTAGCGCACATGAAGAAAACAACTAGTAAGTAAGAAAAGAACAAATAAAGAAAACTAAAAATTGATACAAAGTAATTGCTTTATTAGAATGAGGAGGCGATCCAACAATCGAATAATAAAACAGATGCACTTTTGCAAATTTTCTCATATTTTTCTGTAGAATAAAATTGATAAGTAAAATAAATAAAAAATTAACTAAAAGTCAACCACACATAAAAAAATTATAAAAGAATTACTTTTTGTAATTGTAATCTTCTTTTAACAAAAAAGAAAAATTATTAATTTCTCACATATAAAAAAATCATACAGTTTGCATGCATCTCTATAAATACATAACCAACAAGCTATTTGATAATCAAATCAAATAATATGGATTGAAAATAAAATCATAGTCACTCAAAAAACATAAAACCAAACCCTATCATCGAAATTGATCATTTATATGCGTCAATCCTATTATATATTATATCTGTGATAACTCAACATAAAAAATGATTTAATTTTAATTCATGAAAAAAAAACCTATACGTGCTTCAATTATCAAATTTGATTATTTAGATTCAAGCTAGGAACTCATTTCTTTTATCAAAAGATCTTCATAAACATGAAATCAAACACCTTAAAATTCATGTATTGAAAACATAATTAATAATATATTTACCAGCTTTTAAAAGGACACTTACTCTTTTTTAGATGTGTTGTTAACCATGCTTTCATCAAACGAATTTTTTTTAATTAAGTTTTTCAATCCTTAACTATTCTACTATTTGTTTTTAAATGAGAAAAAGACTTGAGTAACAACTGTCAAACCTAAAATAAAGAAGATCCACACAATAACAAGTAACACTTGAAAAAATAAAAGAAATGGAAAAGAAAATAAAACTAACCATCGGTGGGAAGTAACGAGATTGCAAACTTAATATAACTGTTAAGTTTTAATGGATGTATGTATATATGAAAAGCAACAATTTAAAAAGTATGTATGTATATATGAAAAGCAACAATTTAAAAAGTAAGTAAAAAAGTAAATTGATGGATTTAATTTTGGAACAAAAATTCCGGTCCAATATAAAAGTACTGTTGGAGCCCAGAGTCTACCAGTACACTAGGTCAATTTCTCAAAACTTAACTTTCAAATGAATCACAAATTATAAAAAATGATATTTAATAAATTAAATAAACATTAATTAATTTTGTGCAATAAATCAAAATTGAAATTGGTCATCGACCAATTACTTAGGGTTGTTCATGGGTTAGGTTGGGTTAATAATACAAAATATCCAACCCAACCCATTTATAATTTGTTGGTTTGGGCTGATGAAAAATCCACCCAAACCAACTTTAATAATGTTATATGGATTGGGAATTGGTTTGGTTTGTGAATTAGATAGTATAATTTTTTATGTGTTTTTTTAAAAAATATTTTTTTAATGTCATAATTTTTTTGGAGAAAATATAGTGTTGCCAGTTAAAAAACATCCGGTTCAACTTTATATCAAAGTTACATAAATTTTAATTTATAAAAATGAAACAAAAGAATTGGTCTTGTCTATCTTATTGCTACAATTTTATCACAACTCTTACGAGATGGGCCTCAGGCTCTAATGTGAAGCATTGCTTATGATCTATGCCCAAAATAAAAGGCATTACTTTATTGTCCAATAATAATACCATATGGATCATGTGAATAGAGATTTGATGCAAAATATGATCATGTAATATAAAATTAGTAAATTTATCACCCATCACAGACAAATATGGAACAATAAAAAGTAAATGACCATGATCAAGTATATATAGAATTAATTAAGCAATGTTTGACACTAATGGATAGACAGTAACATATCTCAATCTAATATTTCATAACAAGTCAGTAGAGGATGATTACTACTTCACTTTTGTGCACCGCATAGAAAAACCAATAACTTTATATAGAGTATAGTCCATATACATTGACCCATTCGGTGTATACTCAAACCCAAATTGATGTCCAACCAACATCTATTGGCTCATAGCTTTCAGATGACCCAAGCACATGCACATACATTATCGGTCAAAAAAATGTTAATAAATCTGAAAGAATTAACTTAAATAGATAACGGTGGCAATTGACAAGTTTCTTAGCTACACGAGTTTAGTTTAGAAAAAAAACACAAATTTAGGCTTAAACAACACCATTAAATGCCTGATAGTTAGAACAAAATGTGATGGTCCTCACAAAAATTATAAACTAAAAAACATATGATTCATGATGCAAAATTAACCCAATTCATTAGGAGATTACTAGTTCAGTTTACATATAAATTGTACCAGTAACAACATAGTAAACACAACAACAGTCATTCTCAATGAAATGATTTCCACATTTCATAATTTAAACTTGATAAAAATATCTCAATATTCTGAAATAGCAGCAGCTGAGCTATATGAGTAAATAAAAGTTCTCATAAAGCTTAAAATCCAACCAACAAACTCACAACTATCGTAGTCTGATAGATAAGGAAATCATAGCTTGAAGTTCAACACACAGTCGCCCACTAAACTTTGAGTTCACAGTTTCAGGGTGTTGAATTCAGAAAAGCTTAATTTGGAACAATCATTGTGAAATTTGAGCAATTATTCAAAGCCCAAATCAACAAATGTACAAAGAGAAAACCCGGATAATAATTTATTGATCACCAAAAACCTATATATTACTTCAAAACCAAGTATAAGAAAAGCATTCTACAAGAAGCATTCTTGGAGGTTGAATAATACTATGCTTCCCCATCCAGAATCTCACTTGATCTCCCATGAATCTACTTTCCAACTTAAATGAAAAAGCTAATAAGGAACCAACTCAAATGGGAGAGGAAGAGCTGGCAAGTTCATCTGCCCTGCCAATGAATTAGGCCATCTAAGGGTCACAAATGCACTAAAAATAGAGATCAGGACTATATTACACAAATTTCTTTTGGTTAAATAGAGTTGGTTAGATGGATTGGATTGGGTTGGGTTAAATTTTGAACAACCCTATCAGTTAGAACTATAACCGATCAATTAAAATCAAAATCTAAAGTAGAAAATGTCAATTTTAAAATCAAATTGGAACAATCTCTTCAAGGTTCGGATTCAGTTGCTTATCTTTTAAGAATCGAAATTGTTGGTTTGATTTTGAATCAATGTGGTTTGGGAGTTGGAACTACGGGAAGTAGGGGTGTACATTGGTGCGGTTCGATTCGATTCGGTTTAAATTGGACCAAACCGATCGGTTTTCGGTGGTCCAAAGTTGAAACCGAACAAGATAAAATTAATCCCTAAACCGAACCAAACCAAACCAAAATTATTTTGGATTTTCGGTTTAGTTCGGTTCGGTTTGGTCGGTTTTTGTTTTATATATTTTTTTGTTTTTTAAAATTTTAAATAAATATTTATTAAATTTTATATACTCATATATTAAAAAAATCATTACATATATATATATATATAAAATCAAAAAACATATAAAAATGTATAAAACATATATATATATATATAATAAGTAAAATATATAAAAAATATATATAAATATAAAAAATTAAATTAAATAATTTTAGTTTTCGGTTCGGTTTTTCAAACATGAAAACCGAACCGAAACCGAAAACTAAAATTTTGGAAAATAAAAACCGAATCGAACCGTTCAACCAAATAACCAAACCAAATTTCATAAATCGATTCAGTTTGGTTCGGTTTTTGCACACCCCTAAAGGGAAGGACTTAGGGTAAGTTTGGAGAGAAGAGAAAAAGGGGTTTAGTAAATTAGAAAGTATAGAGGGGGAAGTAGGGAATAGAAAAGAAAAGCAGGGACCAAAAATTTTAATTAATTACAGTAAGAATAAAAATTAGGTATTTTTCTTTTATTTTCTAGGTACGCCCCGCAGCGCACGAGACAGACAGAGCGATATTAATAATAACAACAATAAAAATGAAAATATAAAGGTAAAAAGAGAGAGGCGGTGGGTGCGTTTGTTGTGTTTGGTTTTGTTTATTTTGCTTTAAAATTAGGTTTCTTCTTTTCCTCCTGTTTCTCTCTCTTTTCTTTCCTTGTTTTTTTTGGTTTTTCCTCTGTAAAAGAAAAGAAGATCTTAAGAAGAAGAAATTATATTAATATAGAACAAGAAGGGGAAGCTCTGGATTCGTATTTGAGCTGTAGGAGACGTCGTCGGTTCATATGCCGGTTGGCTATCAGGTTCTCTATCCTCTCTCTCTTTCAATAATTTGGATCTGATCTGATACGATTGCATCTCATCCAATTCGATCTCTCTTTCCTTTTATTTTGATTTGATTTGTTTCAATTACAGTTTCTCTTTCGATTATCACTACCTCATCAAATTAAAATTAGGGATTTTATTATTATTATTATTCAAATGGAATATTTCGCTGGTGGCTGTTTTTTTATATGCTTTTGTTTACTCTCGTACAATTCAATTGTATAAAAATCTAAACATATTGTTTTTCTTAATTTCATTCATCAAGTTCATGTAATTTTCATCCCCTTCTGGTTTAAAATCACAATAACTATGTGATCCAATTCTTTGATTCTGTTCAACAACACCGCCACCTTGTTTTTGCTGTCTCTCTAATGTTGAATAATGAATGTCATGTAAATTTTTTTTGGGTGGCATGTACGAATTATTGCTAATTTGCCGCGGATAATGTGTATTAAACGTCTCTGTTTTTTGCTTTGATGCGTTAAGAGCTATTAACATATTATAGGGACAGTGTGGATGAGCAGTTGACAATAAATACATAAATCTTATATTTCTTATGTATATTTCCTTTGTTGTTATTATCATTATCATCATCTTGTTTTGGTGCTATATGTAGGTTGTGCCGGACTTGAATCCAAACACCAACATTGTGTTGTTTGATAAAATATGGAGGGAGTTTTCTTCTGGTCAAATTGCTTCCAGCATCGGGTTTTTTCATTTCAAGAAGTGCTCGATTGGCGGTTTCTTGTCCTTGGAGACTTTCTTTTGGTTTCTTTTGTCAATTGCACTTAGTTTTCAGTTTCTCTTTCATGAACAGCACAGGAGGCGTGATGCTAAATTTTTCTAAGATAGGTGTTGGATCTTTAGTGCACTTGTCCAAGTAAGCAGCGGCTGCTTATCCATTTCCTCTTCCTCCACACTTTTGCACTTTCTTTTTCCCTCACACACAACTTATGTTGTCGTTTATAGTGCATTGCTGATACAACATCCACTCGAAGTCTTTGGAAACACGTCTTCCGGGGTAGGATATCACTAACTGACCATCACCATTTGCATTTTAGCTTCTTCCTCTTGTTTGTTGTTTTTAAGGCTCTGACCTTTGTCTCTGTGGTGTTTTTACAGGGTTGAAGTCAGTCAGGAGTCGATTGAAAGCTGCTTAGATAGTTATTATTTAGATAAACCATTACCTCAAATTTCTGCAGACTGTATACCTTCTCATTTTGTTACTGCTGCTGATGTGCTGGGTACTGGTTTCAAGTGCTAAGATATCAGTTTACTGAACAATCTCCATGTAGCGTAGATGAGGTAGCTTTTATTATATCTTTTGAACCCTTGGGTGACTGTCTTGAACATAGGGATCCTTTCTCTTGGCTTGAAAAATCATTCTTGTTGGTTCCCACTTTCTTGCTTGTCGTCAAATATGTTTTTCAGTCCTTGTTTTTTTCTTCCTTCCATGTATGCTTATTGTCTTCAATCTGTGGAACTAGCAACAAATAAGGCTGTGAAGCCCGTCCAGCAAAGTCTTTTTGGTTTTGTTCTCTCATTTACCACCACTGAGAATTAACAGGAGATAGCTGGATCTAGGCAGTCTTTTGTACTTTCTACTAAGTTCATCTACCATAGATGTCATTTAGTGTTTTTTGGTCCTATACTTTTCTTAAATAAAGATCAAGCTTCTTTGTGTCCCAGAAGGAGAATGGAGAGGTTAGTTGGACTTGTTTTTCAGTTCCATTGTAATCCTTTGAATAATTGTTGATTTGCCTAACCTTTTGCAACACCCTGTGCAGGTATAAGTTGATCAAGGAAGTTGGTGATGGCACTTTTGGGAGTGTCTGGCGAGCAATTAATAAACATTCTGGTGAAGTTGTAAGTCACTCTTGTATTCAGTTACACATTTTATAATTATTGTAGATCAGGGTTATGCTTCTATCAAGTTGCAGATCTTCGCGTTTCTTATCAGTGCTTTTTGAAAATAAACAGGTTGCAATTAAAAAGATGAAGAAAAAGTATTACTCATGGGACGAGTGTGTGAATCTGAGAGAAGTTAAGGTAGTACTATTGACAAATTTCTTTTGTCATGAGTTTTATTGTATCGATTTCTTGCTAATTGTTCTTCCTTCAGTCATTACGGAGAATGAATCATCCAAATATTGTGAAACTCAAGGAAGTCATACGAGAAAATGACATACTGTACTTTGTTTTCGAGTATATGGTAAAATCCTTTCTTTTCTTTTTTCTAATTTATAATTTGAATTACTTGTATTAATGGTTGGTTTTTTCTCAACATGTTTATGTTACATTTTATGTTTCAGGAGTTCAACCTCTATCAACTTATTAAAGATAGGGAAAAACTATTCTCAGAAGCTGAAGTCAAGAATTGGTGCTTTCAAGTGTTTCAAGGTCTTGCATATATGCACCAGCGAGGATATTTCCATCGTGACCTGAAGCCAGGTAATTTTAGTCATTCCAAAAATCTCTCAAGTCGCTACATTCTGTTTGGTTGCATAGGTTTGGGGTCTAACTCTTGAACCATTTAATTTGATTGTATTATTTCTTTTGTTTGTCTCAGTTAAGCTTCCGTAAAAGTGATGCACTTTATTTTTTTAATTTTTTTTAAACTTCAGTTTTTTTTATTGAATATATATATTTGTGCATGCTGGTCTCTTTTTTGTGTTGTGTTCTACTATTCCTATTGGTGATTTAATGTGATTGTTGAGTTTACTTGGAGTGTCAATAGGATTTGTTGCTTATTCTTCTTTTATCATCAGCCCTCAGTGTTTGCCTTGCGTAGTTAATTGTTGATTACATGCATTGTTATGCAGAGAACTTATTGGTTACAAAAGACATGATCAAAATTGCTGATTTTGGTCTTGCACGAGAAATCAATTCTCAACCACCTTATACGGAGTATGTTTCAACGCGGTGGTATGTCATCATTTTATTTATGTAGAATCTATATGGCTATTAAATTGGTAAATTTATACCTGTCTTGAACTCACCAATATGTTTTATTTGGATATACCAGGTATAGAGCCCCTGAGGTGCTACTTCAATCATACCTATATAGTTCGAAAGTTGGTCAGTATATGATGGAAATATGACATGAATACAACTATTATTATATGTTTATAGATAAAAGCTAAATGCAATTTCTTGTGCATATCTCCACTTGCAGATATGTGGGCGATGGGTGCTATAATGGCCGAGTTATTTACTCTTCGTCCTCTCTTTCCTGGTACAAGGTACAAAGCTGCATCCTAGTTCAAATTCTCCAATAATTTTGGATACCGAGTGATCTTTTTGAACAAGGAACTGTATCTGAATAGTTCTCATCCATTATGCTTGCAGTGAAGCAGATGAAATTTACAAAATATGCAACATATTAGGGAATCCTACAAAGGATTCATGGGAAGACGGACTTAATCTTGCAAGGGCTATTAACTATCAATTTCCACAGGTTTGATTTCGGCTCTAATTTTTATCACACTAGATTGTGTTTGTCCATTGCTTTGGAATGTGCCTGGGGCTGTTCAGTATGTTCCTGTCAATGACAGTAAAACTGGAAATTATTTGTGTAACTATTTTTATGGCAAACTTGAGACTTGTTTTTTTTAATTATACTAAGTCATGGTAAGCATATGTTCAGTTCTTTGGCATTAGTCTAAGAGTTCAAAATGTCATTGTTGATTGGTCATTTCAGTTCAGTGGTGTTCACCTTTCTGCTCTCATACCTTCAGCAAGTGAGGATGCAGTCAACCTTATCAAGGTCAGTACTAGCTTCATAATTATGTTCACTTTAATTTGTGCAAGTGTTTGTATATTCCTTTTTCATATATGCAGCAAGCCAGCAACACCTATATGGTTGGATATTATTATTAATTAGTCATAACACTTTCTAAGGAAGTGATGTTATATTATTGTTAATCAGTTGTGATACCTCTAGGAAGAGATCTTGTTTACTAGGTATGGTCCATGCTCTTTTCTGAATGATTTCTTTTTCCTTCTCAACATGCAGTCGCTTTGTTCTTGGGATCCATGCAGGAGGCCTACAGCTGGAGAGGCACTCCAGCATCCTTTCTTCCAGGTAGGAAATCTTTGAAATGCAGAACTGCAGCTTGTCATTGTCAATCATCCAAATTTAAAGTGTGCATGTATATGATGTGGCAGAGTTGCTTTTATATTCCACCAACTCTTCGTTCCAGAGCACCTGTTACTAGAACCCCTCCATCTGGTTTGTTTTACCTGCTTTTATCTTCGTAAGAGAAATTGCTAATTGCATTTCTGTCAAATTCACTCGTTGGGATTATGTACTGCTTTGTATGTGTGATGTGCTGCATTCTACAGCTGGAACAAAGGGCACCTTGGAGCAGCAACATGCTAAGAGGCATCCAGGGGTATTGTCTGATTCTAAGGTCACTCCCAGTTTCATGTCTCCAAAATTAAATGCTTCCTTGAGCTCAGGTTGGTATAATTCAATTGATATGGAGTTTCCAATCTTTCATTTTGAATGTATTTGGTCTCTCGTGTGTGTGCATTGTATGACAAAGCAATCATTTTGAGCAGTACTTCTGATTTACTACTTTGCATTATCCCCAGCCTCCTATAGTTCGGCTCATTTTCCTTTTTTGTTTGTCGAAATTATAGTCACTTTATTTATTAGGTAGACAATTATATTATTAATTTATGAATAAATCCCTTTTAAAATGTGTATTAATAATGTAATATTTATGGATGGCAGTCATACTTTGTAAAATTATTTTTTGAACGGCATTAATTGTACTTCTGATCTGTGAAAGTCAAACTAGGCCTATATGGACAATTTAGAGCAAGTATTTCTAATCTGATTTTCAGTTGCATTTCAATTGTAAGGGAATCTATTGATTTTGATTGTGTGTTAATGTTGTAGGTGTGCAACGTAAACTGGATATGGTTACTCAGGTAAGGTTCCTATGGTTGGTATTTAACTTCTCTTCTGTTTGTTTGAGCTTTTGAAAGATATGCAATTACAAAGGACTCTGCTTGATATGCTTTATTCAGGTTTTGTTGATTAATGGAAGACAATTTTGATGTTGGTTAATGGTTACTATGTTCTGGCCACCCTGGAGGGTTGGATTTGTCTTAGGGGTTAATGTGTCATTTGTTAGTGGAATGTCATTGATCACTAATGTACTACATGATTTTGTTTCTCAAGTAAAAGCAATTTTCTGTGGTGGTATGATATTGTTGTGTTAAATGTGGAAGTTGGGTTTTAATCAGAGGTAGCTTTAACTCAGCTACTGCTGTTTTGAGATAACTATTGCTGTTGGCTTTACATAAATTTTGAATACATAGTTATTTGTATCAGTAAATTAATTTAATTTTAGATATTTCTATAATTAATTGGTCCAGGTTAGATGTCACTTGTGGCTGTGGGAAAATCGTGATGGAAGTAATTTTCATATATGACAAATATTTGTAAATCTGAGTTGTTTTTTTTTTTTTTTTGTGTGTGGATGTAGGATACAAATAGGAATGACAAATCATTCAAGAGCACTACAAAACAGCAGAAATATCGGCCACCTCCAAGGAAGAGTCCAAGTAAGTTCGTCTTGTCTGAAACTTGTCTCTATGTATTGGATGGCAATGAGCCTATTTGATATTGGGTGGGAGGTGGCAATTAGTAGTTTAGATTGGAAATTTTGAACTGAGATTACATTTCTGCTCAGTTGTTAAGGTGCTCAGATTTATCAGATGTAAAAATATCAGTTGTTAAGGTGCTCAGATTTATCAGATGTAAAAATAAGAGTGGTCCCTATTCTTGATTTGGCTTGAATCTTTAAGCTGGGAAAAAAAATAATAAACTGAATGCCTGTTTACAGGTTAACATTGTAAAAATAAGTTTGTTTTGATGAACACAGTTGTCTTCACTTCTCTGTTTTAGATTGGTTGTCTCTACTTGTTTCTGATTTTCATGTTATTTATCACCTTTGCTGTTCTATTTTTAACATTTTTCCCAACTTGAACAATGTTGTTCCTGGCTTGATCTTGATTCTTGATCAAAGTATGATGTTTTATTTCCTGTCAGCAACATTGGCCTTGATATGTTATTCACTTGTTTGTTCTTTACTTACCTGGGTGTTGTAATTGATAGTTTTGTAGAGTTTTTAACATGCGATAGTATTATTATGCCTGGTAAATAACATGAACTCTATATGTAACCAGCAGCCACCACTACTGTTAACAAGAGCAAAGTAGCTCATGGAGTGTCTGATGCAGCTGATAAGTTTGCAAGCATGGCAATTGGTTCTCACAGACAGAACGGATTGCAGCCAAGGCCACCTCCTATGAAGGCCGGAGTGCAGTGGGCTGCAGAATTTCTCAGACCAAGCCATCAGTTCCAACCTGGCAGAACTTATACTAGGAAAGTCATGGGATAACTTTGAAGGGGATTTTAAGCATATCACGTTGAATGTGGTAGTATAAACCGTTTAAGCTTTGTTATGTTGGTGTGCTCTCGAACAATATTGAAAGGTTTGCTATGTTTGTGTATTATTGTGGGAATATACCAGTTTGTTTTATTATTTTGATGTCAGCTTTTAATAACAAGTGAAACATGAACAAGGTACTTATGCCTTGTGAATGATAAATAAACGTTTGTGAATTTTCAGCTTTATGTTGTGCATTTAGTGACACCTTAATTTTATTGTGTATGTTCACCTGCAGCTTGTGGGAGTTAATTTGGCATTTGCATTTCTTGCTTGGTTGTGAGCTTGTGATGATGTATTCTAATTTTAATGACATTAACTATTTTAATAATTAAAAGAAATAACTAAATAAAAAAAGAAAACTGCTTTTTTGTTTTTTACTTTGAACATGTGTATTCGATTGATTCTTTATTCTTCTGACGATTACATTACCCATTGCCGCCTTAGCTTGTATTAAGGTATCCTGGCCATATGATTGGTTATTAATATAGCTTGGTTTGACTGGTCTGGTGGGCTGCTTATGGTAATATGGTTTCGATGAAGATCTTGGATGTCCGAAAGGTCTCTAATTGCCTCGTCTATCTGCAGTGTCAGATCCTTTGCATTAATATTGTACTGACTAATGCAACAGTGTCAGCATGTCACATATGTACTCTCCGTTTCAAAATATAGCGGTTTAAGATTGTGTGAACATAAATTAAGGAAGTTGTATTAGTCGTCTGAGATTGTGGTCTATGAACTATTAATTAGTCTGAATTTTAGGAAATAAATAAATAAAATTATTAAGTTACCCTTTTTATAAAGATTTATAATTTTATTTCTATATGTTATTTAAAGTAGTAATAAATAATTAAATGTGGGATAAAAGTTGAAAAAGAATATTTAATGTTGTCTTAATATTTAAAAACGACAGATATTTTAAAATAAAATGACAGGAATTTTGAAACAGAGGGAGTAGCTTACAGGTGGCAGAACCAAGAGCTCAGGACGAAAGAGAGAAAAAAAAACTATAGATATAGGTCTACTTAGGAGGCGGAGAGATTAACTAGGAGGCTGAACGGCCATCTGACAACAATTATTTCGATTTAGAGCCCACCCAAACACCTTGCGCTTTTACCTATATAACTTATCACACGTCACTTATGCTTCTCATAATTCAAATAATTAACTTGGGTACTATAAATGGCTAAGACTATGTTGCACCGGTGTAACGTTACACAAAGTGAGAGAGTGACACATAAAGTGTTACATCCTTTTTACACAAAAGTGATGTAATACTTTATATGTCACCATCTCTCCTTAGTGTAACATACACTGTGCAGCATAAAAGAAATACACACACATTGATTTTAATTGAATCATATGTAACTTTTTTGTTCATAGTATATCACATGGTACATGTAAAATACTATCACATAAATGATTTTTGAACTTAAAAATTTACATAGAACTTCCTCTAAAAAATTTACATAAAAAGTTAATGCATTGTTTTTTTATATTTTGATAATTTTGATTTTATATCTTCAGCATTTAATTTTAATGAATTCCATTTTATATATTAGAAACATTTATTGTATAAATTAATTTTATACCGAGTCTATATTTTTTACCAAAACATGTAAATGTAAACTTTAATGGATTTACCAAAATGATAGGAGATACAAATGTTCAGTTGAGTTATCCACATTCTTTTGTGTATATTCCAATAAATATCATGCTCAAACCCAATTAATATATAAACTCAATATAACGAGTCTATTACTGATCAAAATATTTCGGGCCAATTTCTAGTATCATTCTCTTAAACGTCCGTATGTATTTTTGAAAAAAAAAAGTGTTCTTTCATTGTTGTATTTGTGAGTCCCCTATATTTTTAATATTTAATCAAAAAATTTCAGGTTTGATTATTATACTACGACACTACGTTTCACTTATGCTAAGATTTTAATATTTTTAGTGTTAAGGTATCTCCAATTCAATCTCTATTTACTTAAAACTTTTCGAAATATAAAAATAGAGGGAATCATAAAATCTCATTATAATTTGCTTTCTATTTTAAGTAAATAGAGTAAGAGTGAGTTTGACTCTCCATATGTAAAAATCAAATTTACTCTCTATTATATTGTATTAATAAGATTTTGAATTAAAATATCAATATTAACAATAAAGTTTAGTATTAACCTCCGACTCGGAGAAAATTATTTGCTCTTTTGTTTGGGGTTATCGTCGGCTTTTTCACCGACAATAAGCCCAGTTTTAGATCTATGTTCTTCTGTTTATTTCAATAAATTGGATGGTTTCATCCTTTAGTATAGGTTTGTTATCTCTTTATGAGACATTTGTTTGTCTTCTCTTATGTGGAAGTTTTTCTTCTCCTATTTTTATGGGAGTTCGATTTAATCTGTTATGGATCAATGATTGCAGGCTGCAGGGGATCAATGTAGAGTTAAATTATCTAAACGTGGTGAAGGCAATCGGAGGTCAACATGAAGATAGATCAGAATTTGGTTTGTTAATTTCTGACTGTAAAATGATTTTAGAGAAATAGAGGATTGTACTCTTTTTTTTTTGTTCGTCGATCTGCGAATATGTTTACTCATAGATTAGTAAGGGCATCGTTTTTTTTGTTAGATCCTCAGGAATGTGGGCATGTCTTTTGATTTATTGTAATGATATTATGGTTTTTTAAAAAAAAATTTAATTTTTGAGATAATTTTGTCCCTTTTCATATTTGTAACATAAAAAAAAGGAGAGAAAACAAGTTAAAATAAAAAAAACATTATATAATGTTTATAGGAAACCTAAAACAAAGATATATGAATAAAGAGTTTATTGAAATAAACCTAAATTTTGTACTTTAAATATTAGAAATTTATTTTAAAAATTTTACAAATAAAATTAAATAAATATTTAATTATAAAAAAGGATTAAATAAATATTTCATTATTCTTTTGGTTGCAAAATATGATAAATTTTTTTAAAGCTTTAGTAATTCTATATAAAAGAATAATAATTGTTACTAAAAATCAATAAAAAAAAACCCGTGTGACGTGATTCAAGGGGTAAAACTACTTGGGCTTGTAGGTTTTACGCTTTGAGTTCGAGAGTTCGATCCTTAGGGCCGCATGGGGAGAGTGTGCTCCTAAATGGAACTCACTAAACCGGGATTAGTCAGGGGTTCAAATGGGGCTCCAGATACCCGGCATAATAACAATTATAAAAAAATCAATAAAAATAAAATTTGAGTAAAAAATAAAAAATAAATGCATTATTTTATAATCCTACAACTAAATTAATTTTTATTCATGAATAATATACAAAAAAATTAAGAATACACAATCATAAATTGATAATATAGAAGAACTAAAATTATAGTACTTATAGAATGGTAATGTATTTGTCATGGATTATCGATTGATTAGACAAAAAACATGCCAATATATTATTGAGATAAAAAAACTAAAAATAAAAGGGGTTAAATGTAGAATGTATTTAGATATTTTATTATTTTATATAGTTAATTTATATGGTAAATTTTACCAGTGAAGGTTGGTACGGATGGCAAAATCCTTCTGATTCTAAGGAGAGGTATCGAGTTAGAGTCTCGCCTTGTTGGGAGAGGGTAAGGGACTCAAAATGGGCCAAAACTAGATGCTGACTCTCTTGCAATGAAGTAGTCTAGGTTTAAAGGGCTTGGGATATCACTGAGGTAATAACTATCAAAAAAATTAATACTGTTTTAAAAATAATAAAACAGAAAGTAATATAATAGATCAAATTTGTAGGGTGTTTTAGTTAAATATTTAAAATGTAGAGAAAACTAGTACAATATCAAACATGAAGAGAATTTTAGTATTTAACTCTTTTTCTTAACATACGGCTAGAGTTATATTTGACTAGAGGAATTTAGATGAGGGATTGTGCAATCATTTTAAAAGTGAAAAAATTTTATCAAAATATATGAATTTAACTAAGATACACATTCCAAGTGGGTTTTTGAAAAAAGTTTCAAAAATTTTACACAATCAGTTATCCAAGAAATCTTTATCCCAAATAATTGATTCAGCCTAAATCCATGCCCCTCATTAATTTGCCTTTGACAAATACATGGATCTTAAAATCCACCGTAACAAACACGGCCTTGATTCCATATAGACTAAAATAATACTCCACGGAGTAACAACGAATGTAAAAGATTTAATTGTTTGGATGGATGAAATTAAAAAAATCATATTGTTATAATGAATTCATTAATTTTTTAAAATTCATGCATTTGATTTGATGACCAATAAAGTAGAATTTTTTTTTCTAAAGAAAAACTTTATAATGAAAGTTTTTACCTTAGATTTATAAACTTCATAAAATTCTAAACACAAATTTTTTTTTTAGAAAACCATAATATATATCATTGTCATAAATTAAAAGACTTCAAAAATTCTTCAGGATCTGACATAAAAAACAATGCCCTGACTAGTCTATGAGCAAGCGTATTCGTAGATCGACGATCAAAAGAAATAGTACAACTCTCTATTTCTCTAAAAATCATTCTAAATTCTTATCTATCTTTCTCTTAACCTTTGATTACCTTCTCTGCAGTCGACAATCTTTGATCCGTGACATATGATATCTTTCTCTTAACCTCTGATTACCTTCTCTGTAGCCGACAATCTTTAATCCCTGACAGATGATATCAAACTCCAAAAAAAAAAATAAGGATGAAGGATCATGGTAGAAAATCAATATGAAAGGAAGAAAAAGCTAAGGTAGGGATCAGGACATCAGTCTCTCTAATAAAATAATCAATGACAGAATTAGAATAAATGTTTTTTTTCTTTTTTTTTCTTTCTTCTTTCTTCTTCTTTTTTTTTTTTTTGTTGTGCAAGTCCATTAGAAAAAGAAATAATTTCATTCCTTTTATGAGTGTGTATGTCACGACCCATTTCCGGGTTACGGAACCGGCACCAGGGAACGGGAAAGCTATATGCTACCGGAATCCATGGCTAGCCTAAATCTGTAAAATACCATATCTCAACATAACACATAAGAATTATATATTTTGGTTCAACATAAATAATATAAACCTGTTCAGACAAATAATATTAATATCATAAAACCATTTGATATAATAACTTAGCCAGCCTAAGAGCTGGGTGGTTCTCTGGTTTATTAACATCCATCAGAGGTAATAACATCTGTAAATACTGCAATCCTTCATCATAATAATGCTACATGACTGATAACATCCATAATTATAATATCCAACTACAAACATGATACCACTGCAACTCTAAAGTTTATACATCCGAATGTTAGTACTAAAACGTACTCAAAATGGCCGGTGAAGAAGAAGACCGGCGAAGAGACTCTTTCTTAGAGGTCTGAGAAAGATCCTGAAAAATATAAAATTGAGGGGAGTCAGACCTCACTGGGTGAATTAAATCCATACTTATGAGGTGCAACCTACCTCATCCAACCCTACATAATATATATAGAATGTAAATACTAATATGCATATAATCATACAAATGAATGATTTAAATATAGCATACAAGGTGGAGGATTGAGACAGAACACCTAACAGACTTCTATCCCAACCCAATCATAATATTCCACTTATTTCCACACGGTTCTATTTTCCAATATAATACATCTGGCGCCCGGGAAGCCCTCACCGAGCATGCCGCAGTGCATAAATATTAAATAAAAGGATCGGCGCCCGAGAAACCCTCATCGAGCATGCCCCGTCCAGAACTCTTACCAGATCATATACCAGACTACTCATATTTGACTCCTGTGTGCACACAGCCTGATGACACCCACCAGGTAGCTCGTCCCATAACAATCCTCCAGCCATAAACATAATAAATTCACAACAATTCTGCAGAATATGCACAACACGCATGTATGTATATATACAACCAATAATAATGATATTAAATAAAAAAAATGATGGTGATGATGATGATGATAATAATAATAATAATAACAATAATAATAATAATAATAGTGATAATAATGTAACATTTAGTTTTATGCATGTAAGTAATAAATATATCTAATATAAATAAAGTAAAATGATATAATATAATTTATCTAGTAGCAATTCACAAGTATGAATTTAATTCACAGGATGAATGCGCGCCTCTGTGCGCTCCTAAACCACTGGCTCTCTCTCTGGCTCTGCTACTCTCCACAGAATATATATATATATATATATATATATATATATATA
>CANYLF010108239.1:0-11165 GCA_948193215.1 Bocquillonia castaneifolia
AATAGCAGACTTACAAGCACAAATGCAGGCGGCAATGGCACAACTATAGACCCGGTCACACCAGCTAATCAGAATGTTGATGAAACAGGGACACTTCGGATAATTACTCTAGAGGTCGGCAAATAAGGAAAAGATGACGGCAGACAGAAGAAAAGAACGAGAAGAAGTTTCAGCAAGGATTTCGAGGAAGTGGAGTCATCTAAAGATCCTCACGAAAGAGAGCCGAATGGAAACCTCGATAATAGCAAAACAAAATGCAAACATAAGAAAGCTGTCTCAGAGGAAGACAAGATCCGCCTCATGATGACTGAAATGATAAAAGACTTGATGATGGAAGCCACTCAAACACCTCGACCATTTGAAGCCAATAACTCACCTCTGACTGCGGAAATCCTTGCCACTCCACTGGCAAGAAATTTCAAAGTTCCCACCTTTGACTCCTTTTCCTACACAGGATGCCCGGAAGCACATACCACCAAGTTTGTAAATTATATGCAACTTTATAACGCTTCCGACAGACTCCTTTGTAAAGTTTTTCCAACCACCTTGGTGGGCACGGCTCAGAAATGGTACAACAAGTTGCCACCAGGATCAGTCACTACCTGGAAGGATTTATCAACCAGATTCATCCTGAGGTTTTTCCCAAATATTCCACCTAAGAGAAGCTCAGAGCAACTATATCAGTGCTGGTAGAAGGACAATGAATCACTAAGGGATTACCTGGAGAGATTCAATAATGAAGTCATCAAGATAGACGATCTGAACATTGATATGGCCGTTCAAGCTTTGAGAAGGGGCACCATCATGGGACGACTAACAGACAAAATCTATTCAAAGCCACCCAAGACTTATCAAGATTTGATGATGATAGCTCAAAAGTGTGTTAGCGTTGATGACGGGAGACGTTACAGGAAAACAGAGAAAGAAGAAGGAAGACAAGCCAAAGACACAAATCCAACCAGCCCATACCAGCAGACAGAACTATCGCCCTTACAGCACTTTCAACCGGCCCTACCGGTATAATCAAGACAAGAGAGAAAATTTCACTCCTCTGAACCAATCAAGAACGAATGTAGTCGTCCAAGACCGATGATCCAAAGGTCAAGAAATACTAGTCATTTTTGCAAGTTTTATGAAGACTACGGGCACAATATAGAATATTGCTTTGAGTTAAGAAGGGAAATTGAAAGGCTAATAGAGACAGGAGCCCTGAGGAAATTCACAGCCCCAGTAAAAGAAGCACAACCGACAAACCCGTCAAAGGAACCTCAAGCAACTGCCGACCCCAAAGGAAAGGCTGTCTTGGGGAAGGTACATGTCATCACGGGTGGAGAATCATGCTCAGCCATAACAAAAAAGAGATCAAGAGTAGAGGTCATGAGTATAAACGCCACTAAACATGCCAGAAAGGGACCAGATCACTCGGCTCCAGTCATCACTTTGCAGCCCTGATGATGGAACACATGTCCAAGCACTTCATAGTGATGCATTAGTTGTTGAAGCCATCAAAGATAATTACGCGGTCAGGCATATACTGATAGATGAAGGAAGCTCCATCAACCTGATCACATGGACGGCATACAAACAGATGGGAGGATCTCAGTTAAGTATGAAACACTGTCCCACACCAGTCTCAGGTTTGAATGGAGCACCCATTCATCCCATAGGGTCAGTCGAACTTATAGTAGAATTCAGAAGAGACCAGTCACATAGCAAGGAAATCAAAACCCTCTTCAACGTCATGGACATGCCTCTGGCATACAATACAATCCTTGGGTGGCCATACCTCTATGACTCGGGAGCAGTAACATCAATCCGGTACTTGACAATGAAAATTTCAATGAGTACAGGTGTGGTGGTAGTGAATGGAGATCAAGAAGCAGCAAAGGCATGCTATGTAACAGCCACGACAGAGGCACTCCCAATCGAAGAATTACTGGAGATTGAGGCGGAAGAACAAACTGAGCCAATGGGAGAGACAAACAGTGAAACTGACAGAAGGAAAAGAAGTCAAAATTGCAGCAAAATTAGACGGCCTGGAAGCACTCGTCGTCGACAGGTTAAAGAAATATGCAAAACTCTTTGTGTAACACCTCAAAACAAAAACAATATTAATAGGATTTAAGTAGATAATAATAATAAAATAATAATTAAAAACCTGATTAAAAAAAAAAGAAATATTTTTTTTAAAAGAAGCAATGATCGTTATTGGAGTCACAACGATCGTTGTGAATTTTCACGAAAATCGCCCAAAGAAACCGAGAATCACACGAACTCGTGTAAAATTTAACAATGAGCTCGTGGAGAATCAGCAATGATTGTTGTGAATAGTGCAACAATCATTGTTAAGGGAAAAATTGCAAAATGAGAAATTTCAATAAAATTCACAATTCCAAAACAGAATTTTCAACTTTTCCCGGTAAAAACAGACTCTAATAGGCTCAAAACAACGTAAACATATAGCAAGCTTTCTCACATATTAAAACATAATAAGATTATATCAAAAGTTTATCAAATCTTATATATCAAGCCATTGTTTCCACAATAAACTTTATACATATCACAACTTCAACTATACAGATATACAAACACTCATTCATAACTACCCCAACTATTCACATACTCAAGCCTTCAACCAAAAATGTATAAAAATGCATATGAGAATCCATTGGCCAACCTTAGACGCTTCTAATGTTTTATGCACGTGGATGTCCAGACCAACAAGCTATCAACAACCTGAAAAATTAATGCCAAGGGGTGAGCTGGCGACTCAGTAAATAAATAACTGCTAATACTAACACAACACACTCATAGCACTTCCAAATCCAAGCTACACAAATCCAAATCTAATCACACAACATAAAAGGTTATATAGCTCCATCAAATCCATTTAATCATCCACCACACTTTCCAACACAAACCATAAATTTCAATTGCTAATAACAAACATCCTTGATAATTAGATAAATTATCTAAATGAATGGTTAAAGGAATAGTAACCCTATCAAACATTCATTTCACATTTTTTTCTCATTTTCAAATCTTTCTCAATGGTGCACTAGTCTTTAATCAATCAATTTCCCCCTCTTCACTTTTCTAGGGGTTTAACGTCATTCATTCCAATTCCCCTTTTCTCTTTTCTAGGGGCTTTATCACAATTTACAATCTCAATCTTAACATTTGGGTTACCAAATCTTAACCACACACTTAGACAATTGAGCTCATTACCAAGCCAAACAATAACAATCAATCTAACAATCATTCCATCACAACCATTAATCCAACAATTACATTTCATCTCAATTTCAATTCTTATTTCTACAATTCCATCACAATAGCATTCATTCTCAATGAATTTCACTATCTTTACACACCAATTCACAATATTAAATTATAACAACAAATCCACTCATTAAATAAATAAATATCAATATAGAAATTAAGCAAACCAACCAAAACACACAAGTAAATCAATCAATTAGTATTAATAGCTATTTACTTAAAAAATTAGATTCATTTTCCCTTGTCTAGAGCTTGTGAAGAACTTCCAATCTCCCTATTCAAATTTTCACCTCCTAACAACACAAACATAGACATACAACATATAAACATTTCATTCCACAATCATAAATATGCATCTCTACTTAATAAACCTAACCATAAACTTAATAATTAAACCAATTAAAAGTAAATAACAATAATTAATTTAAAGAAAACTTACCAATTAATAATAGAATTCTCTTAAACTTCCTCTTCTTCTTCTTTTCCCTTTCTCTACACACTCTCCTCTCTTAAAAATATCTACACATCCCACTAACTTTAAGACAACCTTCTTATCCTATAAAATTCATTTTTGTATTATTAATAAGTTTTAAAATGTTCTAATTGGTTGATTTAAAAGCTTCTTGGACATTTTAAACTTAAAATTAAAGAAAATACCATACACACCCCAAAGAATATATATACTACAAAAACTACCTCCAAACTAATATTATTAGCATTTATACCCCTCCTACACATGATTATGCTTAAGGATGCATAATTAATAAAAATTAACCACATTAATGATGCTAAATAATTACTAATGCATGTAATTATGGATGAGGATGTTACACCATGGGTATTATTCATGATACTATTCATGATACTGTAGTAGAGTAATATTCATCGACAAAATATGCCGGACTCGATTTTTCGTGCTGATCTTAATGGTGTAATTGAAATATGAAGATTAGGTGCCGGTAATCTCTAAAAGCCTTTCTATATTATTTTAGCGGTGTTTTAAATAAATAATTTAATAATAATTGTGTCCCAAAAAATTAGTAAAAATTATATTGAACATTAATTCATATAGTTTTTGGATAAAGAGCATCAGGATTAGAGGGATGGAATACAATCGCTAGTCAGGTGAGGAAATAAGCTATTTTTTTGTGTGTGTTAGGGTACCCCGGTTGTACACCTATATTATTGAGTTTTGCATGCTAAATGATAATATTTAATTATTGTGTGATATATATAAATGTGTGAATTTAATTATCATGGCATATTAAGTAAGTAAATAGTTAATTCTAGCTATTGGTATATATTTATTCATAATCATTTTAATTACTTAAATTTAATTATTATGGAACTAATGGTGAGTGAAATAAGTACATTAAATATGGGAATATATGAACATGATGTATTGAGAAAAATGGCAATATATAATCATGAACAGTGTCTGATGAGATTATACTGTGTTGAAATTATTGTGATATGCAATGATTGATGTGTGTGATTATTTTGAATCTGAGATTCATCATTGTGATGTTGTTTTGAACATTATTATGTGAAAGTGTTGTGATTATATAATAGATTAGTGTGCGAATATTTTTTATTATATATAAATTGTGATATTGATGATTGTTGTCTGATTGGCTGATTATGATATGGCTTTGAAATTGTATTATATCTGTGTAAAAATATTATAGTTGTGATACTACTTATGATGTGAAAATTTAGATAGTGTTATGTTTTAAAAGATGTGAGATGTGAAATGCTGTGTGAATTGGTTGTGATTGTACTGTGCCTCACATAGATGTGAAATTTATGAGAAAGGTGGTTGTGTGCGATAAAGTGTGTGATAGTGAAGCTGAGCCGAGCAGGATAGCTTTACTGAAAAAAAAAGGAGTGATGTGGGAAAGCTGAGCCGAGCAGGATAGCTACCCATGATTATTGTGAGATAGTGAGAGTGAGCCGATAAGGATAGCCTCACTAGGTGGCCACCATGAGAAATGAAATGAAACAAGAAATGAAATGTGAGGATTGGAAAGAAAATTGTGAGGATATGTTACCTTTCACATAAATGGAACATTTATGTATGGTTATTGATAATGTGTTATTGTTGAATTATAAATTTATGAGAAATTAAAAGAATTGAAGTGATTGTGATTACAAAATGATATAAATGTGCTTGAATTGTAGATATAGTGTGATGATGACTGTGTGATGATTATGTTGTGCTATGACAATTGAGAGTATTACGTTTGATATGCCATTATAACAGGATAGTTATAATGCAACATATTTATTAAGATAATGCTATATAAAATCAAATGATTAAAATAAAAAAATGACGAATGTAGTAAAGATTAGTATTTGATAATTGTATATGATTGGATTATGATTTATGTTCTGATAAATTAATATAAACTGGCATATTATGCCAGTAACGAGAAAGTCTTAAAAAAAGACTTCAAATATATTAAGTTAATTATATTCATATATCTATATATGCTTATTTTTCTCACTGAGCATCAAGCTTATTATTTTCCTCAATAATCCAATGTTACAGGAAAATCAAATATGAAGAGAATGATAGATTTGGTAGAGCTCTATGTGGCTAGACTCTGACGATCTTAGGGAAAAGTGTCTTTGTTTTTATAATATTATATTAAATTTTATTTATTAAAGAGTAATAATAAATTAAATTTTATTATAATATTTTTATATAAAATTTTATTATACGTTAAAGTAAATATTTTTAGTGAGTATATACTAAGTATATGTATAAATGGATTTATAAAGGTGAGATGTTACAGGTAATGTATTCTTTTTTATATTTATTTATCTATTTCTTTATTCAAAAGAAGGATTATTCAATTCTATAACTCTTCCCATCATAAAAAAAATGTCCCGACCATTAAATTATATTGTTAGTAATCTCCCAACCACTAAATTACACTATCACCAGTAGTGATCTATCGATGTTACTTATTTATAACTAATTAATTAATTATAAATAATTTTTTCCAATTTAAAATGAATAAAAATTGAAGGCAATTCTATTTAGGCTTTAGGTAGAAATGGTTAAACTTTGCATTGTACAATTCATTCTAAGTTTTTTTTTCCATTAGATTGATTTAAATGTGTTTTGGATTTTAAACTTTACAAAATAAAATTAAGATAAACCCATAATATTTACTATACAAAGAATTTAATCAAATTCAAAATATAAAATATTATAAATGTAGAGAAAATACTTCATTAAGCATAAAAATTTTAATACGTGGAATATGAATATATAAAAATTAAATTTGAAAATTAAAAATAAAATAAACCTGCAGATCGTGCGGTATAAGACTAGTTTTAAATAGTTTAGAAAAGGGCGTAAAATGGAACTTGATAAATTCTGCCTTAAATCAAAACGGTAGCATTGGAGAATTAATCGCCGAGCAATGTTCTTGTAGGTAACGGAAAGTACAACCGCCTTCAACACTCCCTACTGCAAAAGGATTCCGAATAAGCATAGGATTAGGATTGGAAGTATTTTCCCTCTATAAATTCATCGCTTTCTCACTGTGTTTACTTCTTTCTTTCTTTAATTATCTCTCTCTCTGTGCCCTCGTTTATCTCAATAAGTTTTAATCTTTTCGATTTTTCATTATTGCTCTGTTTTGCGATCATATACTTTGTATAAAATGTTGAGTATGGATGTTATTATGACTTCCATCGACGACCCAAAAACTCAAACCCTAAACTCTTCCGTTCCCAGAAAACCCTTTTATCATTGTTATGCTCATCATCAACCTAATAATAATAATAATAACCCAGTAGTACCCTCTGTAAAAAGGTCAGTTTGTAAGTACTGGGTAAAGGGTACTTGCACTTATGGCGATAAATGCAGGTTCTTGCATTATTGGTTTTAATTTGGGACTGGATTCAAGATGTGGGCGAGGCTTCAAGGTCATAAGAGACCCGTTGTTGGTATTGCTAATCCTTTGAGTTCTGATAAGCTTTATACTACCGGTAGGGATGGTGAAGTAAGGGTTTGGAATTGTTACACTGGTAATTGTGATCGTGTGATTAATGTGGGTGCTGAAATCGGGTCTTTTATCTGCTAAAAATCATGGGTTATTATTGGATTGCCTAATTCTGTTCGTGCATGGTAGTTCAGTGACTCATCAACTTACAGAGAGTTCAATCTAGATGGGCCCGTTGGGCAAGTTTATGCATTGGCTGTGTTCAGGGACTTCCTGTTCGCAGGGTTGAGTAATGGTGATATATTGGTTTGGAGAGGGAGCTTTGAAGCCAACCCCTTTACGTTGATTGCAATTCTTAAAGGCCATAATAAAGCAGTACTGACATTGAATGCTGGTACTGTTACTAACACGTTATATTCAGGATCAATGGATAAGTCTGTTAAGGTTTGGAATTTGGAGAGTTTTGAATGCAAGCAGACATTGAAAGTGCATAGGGATGTGGTGATGTCTCTTCTTAGCTACGATCGACCCTTGTTGACATGTTCTCTAGATCATACACTGAAGCAATGGGATTTGAAGGAAGGAGGAACACTTGAACTAGTAATAGTAAGGATAAGAACGCTGGAATTGTAAAAGTAAGTGGAATGCACGATGGAGAAGGGAAGGCACTTGTGTTGATTTCTTACAATGACAATACCACTCGTATATATGAGTCAGGAACTTTGGTTGAAACAGATAGGATCTTTGCACATGAGGAAGTTAGAGACATTCAGAGGGTCCTTATGGCCTATTTTTCACAGGTGATGCGACTGGTGTGGTCACTGTTTGGAATTGGATACCATAAACAACAACTCAAGAACAAGCTTAATCTGTCTGCATCCATCATTAGTACTTGAAATACCAAGAGGGGGTGAATTGGTGCTGAATTAGAAATTAAAAACTACTTTAAGAATGGATTAGGGAAGAAAAGAAGAACACAAAAGGTTTATAGTGGTTCAGACCCAACTTGTCCTACATCCACTCTCCCAAATACACAATTTGGGGTTCCACTATCCACCAAGGATAACAAGGACATTTACAAGGCTATCTCCAACCTTTACAATGAGTTTTACCTAAGGCTAACTCATAAACCCTAGTGTTTCCAAGAGGGTAACACCAAACCTTTACAATGAAGATTTCAATAGGCTATCTTCAACCTTTACAAAGAGAATTCTAAGGCTCTCTCTAAACCTAACCCTAGTGTTTCCCCAACTCACAAAGAATTGACACTAGTACGTGGATAACTAATTCACTCAACCCAAGCAACAAATACTCTAGAGTTCTAGCTACCCATAACCAAATAACCAAAGATTACAAATGATTGAAAATTAATTTTACAAGAGTTTTGCTATCAAAGAATTAATGGTCTTAAATGAAGAACATTTATGATGAGTATTTATAGTCAAAATACCCAAAACTAGTTGTTGGAGAAACCCCAAAAGTGTGTCTAACGGCTAGAAACTTTTTCAGCAAAAGCACTGAAAAAGTGTCAGGTCGCCAGCGCGGCTTGATGGTCACGGGCATGATCTATCCAACGGCTAGTTTTCTTAGAGACTCCCTCAAATACCGTGGATGCGACATCTATAATCACGGGCGCGAGATCACTGGGCAGAGGTTGACCTTGAGAGCTGCTCTCTGTTTGATCAAATCGCGGGTATGATATCTCTAATCCCGGGTGCAAAATTGTTGGGTAGAAGATGCTTATGAAGAGTGGCTTGATTGCATTGAGGAGCGCTTCTTCTTGATCAAACCGCAAGAGTGATGTAGTCCGCGGTGTGAAGATGTCTTTTTATAGTGCGGCTAGATTACCTTTTGAGAGCGGCTTCATGTGAATCCTCAAAGGTCATGAAGCAACGATTGGCTCTCTCAATTTGAATGCTTGTGTCTTTGCTAGAACTAACTCTATCACATTTAGCCTTAAAAGCCCTTATGCCTATCACTTTGCTCCATCTTAAATTTGACGCACTCACTCTTCACTTGTCCACTTCTTCCACCATTTTACGGAGCGACTAGATACCTTGATGAGCAGCTCTCAGATTGATTGAGCGGCTCTCTAATTAATCAAACTGCAGGAGCAATTTTCTAACCGCGGGACACAAATCATCGGGCAGACAATGCTTGTGAAAAGGGCGGCTTGATTCCTTTTGAAGAGCGACTTCTTTTTGATCAAATCATGGGGGCGATTTAGTCCATCGCTGGCGCAACATTGAGCCTTAAGAATGGGGCTCTCTATTTCTCAAATCGCGGGTGCGACTGGGGATGTCTCGGGCGTGAATCTATATGTGCACAGAAGCCTTCAAAGTTCTCACCAAAAGTCTGGGCGCGATTTCCATTTCACGGGCGAAATATGTCACCGGTCGCGGGGGCGATTTCCTTAGTTCGAGCGTGACAAATAGCCGCGGGCGCGGCTCCCCTTATCTCGGGCGCGGTTTACTGGAGTTAATCAAAACTAGCTGATTTGAAAACCTATACACTTGGAAACTTTGTTAAACAAAGATAAAGGGTTGTTAAACTCAAAATAAGATGGATTGATGCTACAAAAGCCAACAATCTCCCCCTTTTTGAGTTTGACAACCAAAAAATAAAAAATCATTGTCTAAGTTCAAAAACTTAAAATGAAAGAAGTTAAGTGTGTGAGTTGATAGAATTGCTCCCCCTCAACTTGTGCCAAGTTTTTGAAAAACATAAAACAAGGAGATTTCTCTCCCTATGTTGAAAACATAAAACAAGGAGATTTCTCCCCCTTTGTCAACTCAAAAAAGCATAAAATAAAATATGGGAGGAACAAAGATAAAAGTCATGCATTAAATAAAAGATGAATGGATTCAAATGATGAAGGATGAAAATGCATGAGTGGAATGCAATGGACATAGGATAGTAAGGCCAAGTTCTAGAAGTTATCATGGGCACAAGGATCCATCCCAAGCTTGGTATGAATAGCTTTAAGGTCATGATGAAGAGCGACTAAGTCTTCATCTTGATTATCCAGGCGGACTTCTATCTTCTTGTGGAATGCCGCTTGAGCATCAATCTTATCCTTTAGCCGCTTGAGAGAGGCTAGAATGTCCATGAGGCATGTTGAGGAGGCCATGGGGGATTCCTTCCTTTTCCTCTCTTACTTTCTGTCTAGCCGCTAGATCCGCCCTTACTTTGTCTTCCATTTCCTTTAACCTAGCTTCCTTTTCTTCATCCGTGATACCACCCAAGTAAAGATAGGTGCCATTTTCTTGCTTTCTCACTATCTTGACTTTTTGAACAAAGTAGTCAAGGTCCATAATCCCTAAGTCTGCTGAAAATCCATGAGAGAGCGGGTAGGCTTGCGGCTTGGAGCAGTTAAAAGAAAGAAAGTGGGCAATGTGGGTGATGAAGGATCCAACAATTATAGCGCCAGTTTTGGAGTGTTGGAGATGAAGAAGGTGGTCTATGAAGAAGAAGGCGGCTTGAATTAGCTGTTCCTTAACCGTACAGTGGAGGAAAAGGAGGTCTTTTTATGATATTTTGTCATTGCCCTCTTTCTTGGCAAAAATAGAATTCACCACAGCCTTATGAAGAATCAAAAGTGGAAGAGTCTTTAGGTTTTTGAAAAATACAAATAGCATTTTTTGGTCAAGGTTCCTAAAAGTTCATTATGCTTAAAATCAAAATCATAACAATCATTATCACCATAAGAGTCATCACAAGAAACATAAGAATTAAAGAATGAGATGTGGAGCATACCTCATGAGAAGAGTCCTCTTGTGCCACAAGAATAGGAAATCTCATTGGCTTCATCATCATTTGAGGAGTCATCATCCCAAGTGCTCTTGAAGGCTTTCCTCTTTTGACTTTGGACAATTCGGCTTGAGGTGTCCATGCCTTCCATATCCATAGCAAGTAAAGGCTTTT
>CANYLF010108660.1:0-10449 GCA_948193215.1 Bocquillonia castaneifolia
TTTTATGATTAATGAATATTTTAAATCCTAATTGACTAAATAATTTATTTTTTATTAATAAATATCTCATAATTCTAATGGATTAAGGAATTCAATATATACTATTAAATGATTAAGATAATTAGTAAATAACCATGTTAAACAATATTAAAATCCTTCAATAAGTTAATTAGAGGGCAAGATGATCAATTTATCATTTGACCCCTCACACTTCTATATATGTTAGATGTGATAAAAAAAAGTTGAATTATAAAACTTTAAATAAATATAAAAAAATCATCAAATTAATTTTTTTAAAAATGAATAATTCAAGATCAGGTTTTTAGTTTTTAATTAGAGTATTAGTAAAGAAGTTAGTGTGAAGATTATTTGTCATATAAAAAAAGTATATCATTTTATTTTCAAAATTATTTTCTCATACAATCACTTAAATATATAGCGTGATATATGGATATTTAGATTATTTTTAAGAGTTTCGTTATCATTTATTCAATTAAAATACATATTACTTGTATTTATTATAAATCCATTGTAATTAACTGTATAATGAGCAACTTTTTTTTTGAACTTAATGAGTAATTTTAGTATTAAAAATTTATACCATATTAATTATTCATTATTAAATTTCGTGATGATAGTTTACTAACGTGTTAAAGATAAGAAAGAAGAAACCACAATCCCTTGAATATGACAAATCTTTCAAGTGCAGAGGAGTCTAACCTCATGATTTTCTCTCTTTTTGGGTACTTTTCCTTTCATGTATGAATATAATCCACAATTTAGATTGTCTCGTCATATTGCCATCATGAATCTCATGAATAAAAAAAATTGTTAAATCAAATAATAAAATCAAGATAACGATGCAAAGAAAGAAGTAGTAATGAAATAAAAGAAAACAAGAGGAGGAGAGATATTATAAAGATATTCCAAACATGGAATACCATAGCATCGACAATTCAACATCAACTATCGCTCTCATTTTGCAAATTGATATCAGTTTCATGCAGGAGATAAGACTGCACTGTTTGTCCATTCTAAAAAATAAGTCTCCATTTCCGACTGCACTGTTTGTCCATTCTAAAAAATAAATCTCCATTTCCTTGTCAAGATCAAATCACAGTTTTCCAACTGAAGTAACAGAAAGTCCAGATTCTACTTGAAAAATAATATTAAATTTTTTGACATTTAAAGACTCGAGAGCACCTGATAAATGCTGAATCCACCTATATAAATATCTTCTAGGCTGAAAAATGTTGCGTCTGATTTTACTCTTTCCAAAAGGTTTCTTACCTTATAAAAATACTCGGTGTGAAAATGACCAGCTTAAAAATTGCACGTCTACCAATATATTTAGCAAAGTAAAGACTAAACAGACTGGTGGAACTACAGAATCTACAGGTGGGAATTTCACCCCCATGTGAACAGACACACTGACAACTTAACAGATTAATTCAGAAGAGAAACAACATTAGACCGCATTTTCATTAGATACTCAAAGACCAATCTTCCATAAGTTTTGATTGATTGTCGAATCCGTTTGTTGCACTGCATAATAAAGGTCTAAATGCCGGTTTTTTGAAGGTAAAATGGTTTTGTAGGGTATATACCATATGTGATTCTGGAAACAAAGAAAAATTTCAGTGAATCAGAATAAACTGGTAACATATGACTAAATAAATATTGCATGCTTACGTTAGCTTACCAAGCAGAAGAATTATGCTCAGGATGAAGATATCATTTTCAATCGTGTCATCGGGTACAACAGTTAAAAGCCATGTCATCCTTCAGCAACAGAGAAGTGCACAATCAGGTCCATCTAGTTCATATCCATGCTTTGCGTGCTATCTGGGTGAAGTAGATGGTACAACCCCAATTTTTAATGATGGGTATCCTGGAAGTTTTATTGGTTCTGGACTTCCTTGTAGAAGAGCTGCTCTTTCTGGGTTCATGAGCAGAAGTTGCTGCATGTCTTTGGGGAGAACACTGAATACTGCCCGGAGATCTTTCTTCAGTTTCTGGCAAGTTGCTGCAAAATCTGCACTAGTCCTGCCAGACTGCTACAGTTGAAGATTGCATTATTAACAAAAAGATCAAATTTCACTATATTCATGTGCATGGATAACTGAGAACATTTATGATGAATCACATGAGCATGGAAAGCATCAACATGCATCCATTGATAACGAAATTCGCAAGAACACTAAGAATGATTAAAATAGAAAAATAATTGCATCGGGTTTATACTGCTGGCCAGAATTCTACAAAATGAATGGGGACCATTAGCAAGAACAGAGGCACTAAAAATGTGACAATAGTAGACGGCTCCAAAATACAATCTCTGGTTCTCCTTAATGGGTAATAAACAGCGCCTGCTACTTTAGACTTGTATTGTTGCTAGCTAGTAAAAATCCTAATCAGGCCTAACTGGTCAATTCCTCTATGCTTTTGACTTGTTCAAACATCAATATTGACACAAACATACACTTTGCAAGAGTTGTAGGAGGACGAAGCTTTGCCAGGATAGCTGCAACTTAATGCCTATCGTGGTGTCTTCACTTGGAAGCTTGTATTTTCTTTAAAGAACATAGCATGTCCAGCCTAAATTACTTGGCATCACTGGATTTGTCAAAGTTCCCATTCAATTATGTTTGAATGGAAATCACGTTTTTCCTCCACATTAAAATGTTCAAAAAAAAATTCAGTGCAGTAGTTTTTCCAAATGCTTGTGTCTTTAGCCATTCTTCATTTAAAAATAAATACTCCCTCTGTCCTAAGATAATAGGCTATAGTTGAAATCACATGTTAAGAATTGTAGTTTTTATAGTTGGTGTATGATAAATTTACTAAAGTGTCTCTATAACATTGAAGACAATTAATGCTGTTATTAAATTTTGTTAATCACTAGTATAATAGATAAAGGTAAAGTGGAAAGTACATGGCAAAATATAGTATAATAAAAGAAACAATCCTAAACTATGAGACAAGTAAAGATAGCAAGCAAATGGTAAAATATAGTGTAATAAATGAAGCAAACCTATATTATGAGACAAGGAAAAATACCTATTATTTCAGGACAGAGGCAGTAATATACATTAACAAGATTTTATTGCACTCTACATATCACTGCTGTAAAGTATAAAACTTCAGTATGCATAAAGAAAACTTTATCTCATACTTAAATTAGAATTACTTTTTTCATCAACCCTCCTGATCTGAGATGCAATAGGCACTAGCCAATCAAAAAGGCCATACAACCCATCTGACCTTTAACATGTGATGCACCATGCTAAAAGACCACTTGACAAAGTCCCAAGCTTCCAAAGAATCTTTGGCACACAATCCAAGGAACACATAACATGGACCACTAACAACATCTCAAAGGAGAAAACATTAAACATCTCCAAAGGTTTTTCAGCACTATCCACATCCGCAACCCAAAATTTTTCACAAATCGACTAGAGGAATGGCATCCATCCCTTTTTTGTGCCCATTTCTAAGCACTAAGCTCCATCCATGATCCATCCCTACATTTTTCTAATATAAAACCATTTTGTGAGATAAAATGGGCATTTCATTAATAGAGCTCTCTTTCTAGGGGCAAGAATTCTTACTAATACAGTTTACCACTCAAGGTGATCTATCTCTTCTAATCACATCGTCTCAAAGAACACCACAAAGGTCACACATATCTATGTTCATTGGACAACCTATTTCAATATGCTTCCTTGAGCCATAGAACCCAAGATCTTTGCCCAATTGTCTAGATAGATGGAACCACAGGAAACAGGAATCGAGCAAGGAGAAAACCAATATTAAGAAGACAAAAACAGTTAAAAAGTGCGTTAAACTCAGGTGAGCCTGCTGTTCATTGAGAATTTTTTTTCCTTCAGTAAAGGTTTTTCGATGAAGATCAAGTGATAATTACAGTAAAAGGACCTGGAAAATTCGGCAACATTCTAGTATTAAGATGACAGCATCTTGATGAGTGAATAGAATTTCTAAGAGATTCCACCTAAAATTCAGAAGCAAGATATCACTGCAAAGTAATGTATCCTCAATTTAGATATCGCTTATTTTTCTGCACATAATTTCAAAAAAAAAATATACATTATTATTGAATCATACATGTAATATCAAACATTTACAAAAGTACATCATCGGAGTTGGGTTTCTACAGGAAGGATTCTGTGGTGGTTTCAACAAGGCTGTGAATGGTTTCCAAAAATTATTAGATAGTAATTAATTATAAAATTCAAAATTCAAATCTTTCCCCTTTCAGTTTGAATAATCACTGACAGAATCAATTCACAGAATGACACTTAATATTAAGCTCGACATGGTTATGACCCAACTAGAATAGGCTTAATCAACAAAGAAACTCTAAAGTTCCTCGAACGACCTGCTTCTTAGTATCTACCTATCTAGAGAGAGAAGTTACAAATTTATCATATATCTGACCACAAGGAGGAAGATTGCAACAGAACGATAAATAATGCATAAATCATGGAACTTGTAGAACCGTCACCAAAATGGTACCAAATTATAACCCTGAAATGTTCTTTGGTCCTCGTGAAACATATGGATTATTAGAGAAAACTCGTTTGAATTATAAAATCATGGCAATAACATTGAGAACATGGTTTAGATCATTCTTTGGCCTCCTCTAACAAAGCTTGCTTATCGCGATTCAGAAACTCACATGATATACTATCTCAGACACAATGGCACCACAGAAAGTTGTAAAATCATAAATGCTTTAGATGCTTGCAACTATGTAAAAACACGTTGAAAATCACATGGATATTAATAAAACTTAAACAAAATATGAGACACTAGCAGAAGTAAAAATGTTGTCTTGGATGGCAACATACACACATGGAAAAGGGGAAAAAAAAAGGAGAAAAGAAAATTCAGTTACCTGAATTTCCCCATTGAGATGCCTCTCGATTGCATTGAAGGAATCAACAACCTCCAATTCGGACATTTTATATATGAAAAGTTGTATATCTGTCTTCATTCTTGCTTTCTTCCACAGTCTATGCTGTTCTTGTTCAGCTACAGCACGCCTTCTTTGAAACCATGGCATAAAGTTGGGTCCTTTTAGAAACCGCCTGAAAATTAATGAGAACAGAACTTAAAAACAAACATTGGAAGCTCATATTTACCTAATCAGAGACCAACAAACATTTGAACACATTGACGAAAAACAATAAAAGAAGAGAGAGAAGAAAATATAGGAAAGATGAATGTGCAAAAATTATACAAGTTCAAGAATAATTACTTGTATAAGTCCAGCCAATTAGATCTCATGCGCTTCGATAAGAACTTCCCCACACCTCTTGCTGATAAGCTTGCCAAGAATTCATCGGTATTAAATGGAGAGAGAGGAGGAGGGTCAGCAAATGGCGAAGATCCTTCCAAAGGTGTGGTTGCTCTAAAATATGGGCCAAAAGGAGCTAAGAAGTTTGTGGTGAGCTCCAAAAAATGACGTCTTAATATTTCATTATTAACAACTGACATCGACTCCTCAACCCTAGGAGACATCCCAACATCAATGAGTCTATTCAAAATAGAAGTGTCCGGCTTAGTTGTTGCAGCATAAGTGCTCCAAATGGCTTCCTTATGTTCGGTCATAAGACACAGAGGACCATCTCTCCTCAATTTAACAGCATTCAATAAATTTGATGGAGAAAACTTCTTCAAGGAAAGCTGCTGAAATCCAAATCCTTCTGGTCTTCCAGGAATTCTGCCAGTAGACCTGGTTGAAAAAGGGAGCCGATTCGAATTCGGAGCAGGGCTTCCAACTGAAACAATGTGAGGGATACTACGAAGTGATTTGAGGAAAAACAAGTTTGTTACTCCCAAAACCATGGGAGGAAAAGAGTCTCCTTCTTGAAGTGAATTCAAGGAAGCAAATTCTGGGTCATGAATGGTGAAATATGGCCTAAAATCAACACTACATAATAGTGGTGCAACCAAACTTACAAGACTTGCAACTGCCTCACTACACTGTGGAGGTGTGGGTCCTATAATAAGAATCGGTTCGCCGATAAGCAATAACTCCCATAACACCCAAAGTTGCAATAAAATCCCCCTGAATGTACCAAAAATATCTGAATCGTGAAAAAGACCCTGTGGAATTGACTGATTTGTTGGAAGAAAAGGAGCTATAGATGAAGCAGACTCTTCAAACGTGCCATTTTCCAAAGGCAAACTATGAGCAGGTGGCAAATTAACTTTTAGCATGGCATTCCCAATAGGAAGTTCCATCAGCTTACCAGGTACTGGAGCAGGCCACATTGAAACATATGCAGCAATATGTTCAAGAGCTTTTTTTCCTATGTCAAAATATATAGGACCCATGATTTGTAATAAAGGCCTAAACACACTAGAGAACGGATGATGAGACAATATCACCACAGACTTTTGTTCCCCACCCCGCTTGAGTCTTTCATCATGTCTCTGTCTATTAAACACGTAACCATACAAATATTTCAAGCTTTTGTCATTTTTACTAGTCTTCGATCTTTGAAACTTCTCAGAAGACTTTGAAGACACTTGTTTATCCTCAACTTCAGTTATTTCAGATGCAGTTATACTGCTTTCTTCAGAACCTTTCTGTCTCCGTATACGGAAAAAAAATATGCAATCATGAATACTTGATCGGTTCTGGTGCTGAGAAACAGAATCTGGAAATGAACTAAAAGCAACATCAAGCTCCTCTTCACTAGTGAGAACACCAGAAGGGTAACACTCTTCAATGAGCTGCCCTTGCTCTAAATCAAATCTAATGGTACAAAAAGCAATTATCCATTGCTGCAAAGATTCTAGATCAGGTTTTAAATCAAGCTCCGGCTTAACAGAAAATGAAGGTGATCGACTCATTTCTGGGTTATTCAACACCCTTTATCATGCATCATAAAAGGCAATTATCTTCATCTTCAACTGCAATTTCCTCTATATCTTTCATGGCTTTAACAAGTCTAACTAGACCACTGCCTGCCTATTACACCTTTTCTGGTCACTTCTAGGAAAATCAAAGCCTGCAATAGGAAATTCAGAAAAGGATATAGAATCCATTGCATATTACAAACAACCTACTTTAAGAATGTGTTTCCGCAGCTACTACCAAAATTCGGTAGGACACCTATAAATGTAGGGATACATAAGCTATTGAAATTGCAAATTACTAAAACTACTTCCTAGCTAAAGTTCCAAGTAATATCCAACAGAAACACATGATAGATATAATCCAAACAAGATTCATACTTTACATGTTCTTTTTCTCAGCAGCCAAGCAAACCAATGCACATTTTAAAATTAAGAAGAACAAAAAAGCAACGGAAAGAAAACATTGTTAAACGGTCAGAATTAGATACAAGATCTAAAGGTGAGTTTATTTATCAGAAACTTACCTGAACTCAAAAACCCAGATTCATGTTATTGCATGAATCAATCTGGATCAACCGAAAATGGGTACCCAATTGCCCAAAAACAAATGGGTTTCCGTTAAAATTGAAAAAAAATGAAAAAAAAAATTGCAGAAAATGGAAACCTTTGCAGCTTCCTCAGTAACTGCCAACTAAATCTAAACAGTAAAATGGTAAATTTGTGAGATTAGAGTTTGGCTAAAATATATGATTTTTGTTTTATGGGTTTTTGGTTAAAACTAATAATGATTTGAGTTTTGCAGAGAAAAAAAATAATAACAACGTAAACAAAATGTCCCTTTCCATTTTATAAAATGGATTTTGCCTGAATTGGTCATAGATATAGCCACATCCAGACGCCGATTTCTATTTTTGGTGGGCTTTTTAGTATGTTTAGATACAGCCCAATTTACACCAGATTCTGATTGACACTAAATAGATTGGGATTACAAATGGTTTAATTTGTCTATGACATAAAAAAAAATTACATTTAAACAGATTTAATATGTCTAACTCGTTAATAACATATTTAAATTTGTATATTTATTAATATAAAATGCATATATATATATATATATATATATTGAAATTTAATGATTAATCATTTTAAAACATATGAAATGTATAGTATGGTACGTGTTAAGCCAATTCTTAAATATGCCAATGCTGAGATGCTATTTGACTTCAAACTAATTTCCTATTATAATGTTTTAAATAAGGTGATTATCAAAATTTTAATTACTAGATTAAGACCTATTATAGGTTTTCTTTTTTCTTTTTTGACTGAACCGGGTTTTATATTAATAATTAGAAAATAAATCCACAAGACAATAAGGAGGTGTTTGTCACCATACATTACAATCAGACGTAGAATTTGTTACTCTTACTAGTTCATGAGAGACGACATTCGCTAATCGTTTAACTAAAACCAAGGAAATCTATTGTAAATCCTTAAGCAAAGAGACACAAATAAAACGCATCCATAATCCAATACATCAATATAAGATTGATTACTGAAACGTTCAGGACGTTTCTCCAATAATGAAACCTTGTCTGAAGTTCTCCTTTAAGTTGTCTAGTCACCGTTGTTAGCCTAACCTGCACAAAAAGAGAGAGACTCGGGGTGGTCCCCTGGGTCTGACTCCGATGCTTAAGTTAGAGATATTCTCTTGAGAATTATGAATGTATTATAATTAGAGTATGATACCTGATATCCTGGATGGCAGGGATTTATATAGTGGTAGGAACAATCCCCTTAAGCCTTGGAATCCTTGTAGCAGGCTTAGGAGTCCCCCTTTACTGTAGTGAGTCAGAGTCCCCCTAGGATTAGAAACCCCCCTTTGTGATGAGAGTTCTCCTTGACTTAGGATTCAAGGTATCAGAACATGTAGATGGGCTAACGTGAGCCTAGCATGCAATGGGCCTCTTGGGCCTTTCGAACTTAAAGGAGTGATTCGTATCACAAGTCCCCCCTAGCGGTGCTAATGTCAAAGACTTAACTTGAGGGTGATTTCATCATTTGGCGAACCATCTTGCAGTAATGTTTCTTTTGAACAACGGCGAACCCTTTGGCATCAGGATTTGATGAAAGTCACCTTTACTGGACATGTTTCCATTAGAAGACAACTGTTAGATGGGTGAGTGGTAGAGAGTACTGGAAACTGCAATATATGTGAAACGGCTGTAGTCGACACATGTCCCATTAAGTAGTCACGTCAGTTTAGTTTCCTAGGAGAAACCGCCCACGTCTTTTCAGATGAAAACTGTTCAGTTTCCCGCTTTTAACAATTTCCCTCTTTTTTTTATATACCCTAATATGTTAAATCATCCTAAAAGTCATCTCAGAAGTTCATAAGTTCACATTTTTACTTTTTCTCTTTCATCTTTGCCCTTTTCCCTTGCCGGCAACAACTGTCATCAAAACTTCAGCGCTTCGATCACCATTTGTCCTCCTACTCACCGCCATTTTTACTGCTATCGTCAGGCCATCTACCGAGCCAGTCGAAATGCTTTATTAATCATAGTAAGTCCTTTCACTTTCATTTTTTTTGTAGCCTTTTCAGTCAATAAGATTTATGTTGATGCTTTTCATGCACTTAATATGTTTTGGGACTTGTTTGTGCTTGCCATTGTCTGCTTACTGTTTGCAATTAATTGAATGCCCTTAACTTTGGGGCTGGTGCCCTTACCTTTAGGACTGGTTTATATGTCTTTCTTGAAATTCAATCCTGAAAGTGCATCTGTGGTTTTACTTTGTTTGTTGTGATAACTGTTAGTCTTCTTGCTTTTGATAATTGTTTTTGGTATTGTTTTGGGTAGGATTTAGGTTGTTCATGGTAATCCTCTCTTTTTACATTTCAACCTCTTCATCTTCCACATCAACGCTCCAAGCCAGACCTACTGTCATCTTTATCTCATCTGACTCATCAGATGGTGTGAACCAACCCAAACGCCCAAGACCAAACCCTCAGGCTAACACTTCAGCACTTCAAAACACTTCCAACACTGTAAACCTTAAACCTTTAAAGATAGTTCGCCCCTTTCTTCCATTAGACGATAAACCTTATAACCCATTAAATCGTGATACCGAATCCTCTAGTGCTAGCAATAACACCACAGAAGTCGCCCCTAAACCTTTTCCTCCTTCAGGCTTTAAAATTAAACACATGCCCCGCAAACAGCCTAAGGATACAGTAGATCTTCACCCCGCCAAACAATATGAGGATGAACTAGACCTGTTCACCACTAGGTATGGCGGTTTACCAAAAGGTTATTCAGTGAGGCTACCCCCAAAAGGTTGTTTCGCCAACCAAACCTTGAGCTCTAATGAACAAATAGTCTACAAATAGTCTATGGAGAGTGGACTTAGATTCCCCTTAGATCCCTTTCTTCAAAAAATATTAGAAAACATTCAGTGTCCCCTGTCTCGCCTTCACCCAAGCGCCTATAAGCTCTTCACCGCCACCTCAATCTTATGCCAACCTAAAGGCTACAGCCTTACCCCCGAAATCTTCCTAAA
>CANYLF010109037.1:0-16387 GCA_948193215.1 Bocquillonia castaneifolia
TAGAGCACATGCCCCCACCAACCAATGAAGGGGTGTGCAAAGTTTCTTGAGACATGCCGATTTTTATAAACATTTCATTAAAGACTTTTCTAAGATTTCTAAACCTTTGTGCAATTTACTTTCTAAAGATTGTGACTTTGTGTTTGATGATGCTTGTTTAAGTGCTTTTAATAGGATCAAGGAGGCACTTGTCACGGCTCTTATTGTTCAACCACCAGACTGGAGTCTTCCCTTTGAGCTAATGATGGATGCGAGTGACTATGCAATCGGGGTAGTGCTCGGGCAAAGAAAGGATGGAGAGCCACATGTGGTGTATTATGCAAGCCGGTTATTAGATGAGGCCCAAATCAACTACACTACAACGGACAAGGATTTCTTGGTGGTTGTGTATGTGTAAACACCTAATTTTCAAATGCAGGTAAGAGGAAGCAACCAGGGCGCCCAGTGATGAATTTGGTCTATTTCAGACCAATTGATTATCCAATTTCTTGTAGAAATGAGCTGAAAAATATAGCAAAATTATTTTAAAATGCGCTAAATGTTTCTAACATATTTTTGGCCTAATTTGGGGTCCGAGCAAGTGTTTAAATATTTGTTTGAACCTTAATACGGCCAAAATAAACCAAAAAATAGTTTTAAAGCTCAAGAGGCCCAGGAATAAACATCCGGCCAAATGATCAATGGTCCGGCCAGATGTTCATTGCTGCCAAACACAATGATTTATGGGAGCATCTACAAAACCCGAAAGATAAAATATAATACTTTCTTCGTCCCCACCATGTTTAAAACGATATTCTATCTGTCGAATTAAAGTGATTCTCTCTATCGGAGAGAATAACCCTAATCTCAATAGATATAAAATCAAAATTATTAACACTAAAAAGAAAGGACTTAGGATATTAGAAGAGAGAGGAGATGAGAGTTAAAAAAAAAAGACTTTCTTTTGAGAATAAAATAACAAAACACGAAAAAAGCAAAGGTTTTCATCGAAAGTGGACGTCGATTTTCAAAACCATCTCTTTGAATCTTAATCATTCAATAGCTCATTGTCTACCTGAAGCGGTAATCTATCTCATTTCTGAGGGCAACCAACCATCTACGAGCCATCCATACATACAGAATAAGCGCATTTTCTCATTTACATTACTTGCTTTATATTCTATGCAATTTATGTTTTTCTCATACTAGTTTTGTTTGATATTTTGATCACATATATGAGTTTTATGTGAAACCATAAGTGTTTTGGACCTCTCATATTCAAGTTTGGAGCCTCGTAACGATTTTTTTAATTTTCCTAGCCAAGAAGATCAAATGCAGGTTTGGGCTCCCTCATCATATAGAGTCAGACAGCAGAGTATAGTTCCAAGGGGAAACAGCCGACTTTCTAAGAGAGAATGGCATAGAGCACCACAAATCATCTCCTTATAGACCGCAAGCCAACGGGGCTGTTGAGGCTGCTTACAAGACTATCAAAAAGATACTAGTAAAGATGGTCAAGACATATAAATATTGGTCGGAGTAGTTACCATATGCCATTTTCGGATACAACACCACCATCAGAAGTGCAACAAGGCAAACACCTTTCTCTTTGGTGTATGGGGGAGAAGCAGTGCTTTAGATAGAAATGCAATGCAAGTCACTTCGGGTAGTGCTAGAATCATAGTTGCCAGAGACTGAGTGGGCAGAGAAGAAGTACAGGCAATTGTTATCACTAGAGGAAAATAGAAAGAGAGCCCTCTACCATACATAATTGTACCAACAAAGGACGGCCAGATCATTCAACAAAAGCATCAAGCCCCATGCCATTAAAGAGGGAGACTGGGTCCTGAAGCATGCTAGGCCCGTTCCTTTTGATCCCTGAGGCAAGTTTAGACTGACCTGAGAAGGTCCGTACATGGTTGTGAAAGTCCTACCCAAGGGGGCAATCAAGATTTCAGATTTGAAGGGCAATGAATTCACCCAATCCATCAACATGGACAGGCTGAAGAAATAATACCTATAATAATAAAAATAAAAAAATGATGATAAAAAAATGATAATAATGATTTGAGAGAAAATTTCCAGCTGGAAAACCTGTAAAGGACGGTTGGTAACAGAGGGCATATTATACGCAATCAATGCGGTACGCTTTTGTAAATAAAGGAGTGCATTATATTACTAAAATAGAATTATTGATAAACATTGTCTTATTTATGGTAACATTGAAATGGTTACATCTGCTTGAAAAAGAAAACATTTTCAAAGTACATGCAAAGGGCGGATATGAGACCACCTAACGCCCAGTATTTCCATATTGCATTCTACTTGCATTATACAGTAGTCATGTCCCTGGAACGGGAGATGGATGGTTCATGATTTTGCAGCATGACCCAGGCGTTGTAAAAGTCATCAGTCATAGTACTACTGTGGAAAGTCATATTAATAAGTCGGCGTCTACTGCCCCACCCATGGCGAATCTGGTCGAGCAACTAGGGCTGCAGGGGAGAGCTCTCAAAGTCAGGTAGTATAAGTGTGATGCATTGAACTTGCTCGTATTGGCGACAAAGCCTAGATGGGGTGTTGAAACTGGAAAGGTGCAGTCCAGCCAATGGAATGCACTTGTCAAAAAGCTCTACTATCACTTCTGTCAGGGACCACCATGGACAATGCCATTGGATACCATCCTCCTATCTGTTATTCAAAAAGTCATCCCATTCAGCTTCTGTCAGATTACGTGCAACGTGAGAAAGACGACGAGTCATCAACTGCCTGGGCGTGTAGGAGTTCAAACTCCTAGGAATCTCCAAAAGGCCCAACCTTTCCCGCAGCCAAATCTATCACATTGACAGTCAAACAATAATAATAATCATGATGATGATGATGATAATAATAATAATGATAAAAAAATAATAATCCCAAAAATAGCAATAATAATAATAATAAAAGCACCATGTACTTGTAAATGCATAGGACTACCCTTAAACCGACCACCCTGAGAAACACTATCCAAGTCTATGAATGTTTCAGCCAGAATGGCAGGAAAAGGATCCGCACCAGCCTCCACCTGACTAATAACATGAGCAATTTCAATATCACCCATGCCATCTAGGTCAATTAACAGGTAAGCTGCATACAAAGAAAAAGCAAGGATTCTTCACCAAGCAAAACAGCCAATGGTCTTATGTTTACAGTTCTCCAGCAACTCAGGCAGTCTCAGCATTCCATGATTCGAGTAAGCCAGTAGGGCCAGGGGTGGCAAGTCAAAAAGTGGAACCGTGAAGGCAGGAAAATTCAACTCTAGGCTGGGCAAAGCTACAGGAATTGAAAAGGTAGTATAGCTTTTACCCAGAATAGTAGGAAATTCTTCAGGTAGGGGGCATATTTCAATGTCATTAAAATGGAACACATGATGTCGGTGGCTCCAATACTTAGCAACACTCCTAAGGAAGTGTTCATCAAGAGCCATACCCCTCATAGAAACTAGTGGAGATAGGGCAAAATCATGCAGGTAGTTCCATTTTTAGTGACTGGAATCCAAAAACTCTCTAATGAGACCCTCAGTCATTGGAGGGGCAGGAGAAAGAAATGAACTTATAGCAAGAGCAAGAAATAAGAGCAAGAGAAAATGATGGAAGAAGCAAAAGGCGCTATAGGCAAAATAAAAGGAAAATAGGGCTACGGTAATGATGAGGCAATTCCCAATATAAATAAATTGCATGCATATGGATTACAAGTCACCTCTCATTGATCCATATGGTGCCATACACGTAAAGGGACAACCTTTAGCCGAAATAAGAAGGAAGGAATAAGTGGTGTAACACCTAGTGAAGCAACAGACAGATGTCAAAAAAGCTACATGGAGAGACTGAAGATCCAGCCGGACGTTCAAAGGTCTGACAGAACCTTCAAACATCCGACCGAATGTTTATGATGTGAAGAAGGCTGAAAATTCATGCATACATTCATACACTTATGTAAGAAAAGGCAAATACGTAGGCTTGATTGCACTTTTATGAACATAAAATCACTACATCTGGCGCTTGATAGCATTCCTCTTGGACATATGATCATCACATTAGGCATAATTGCATTCCCAAAAATAGATATATTATTAAGTTAGGTAGTTAAGCATTCAAACATGTGCATACACGCATAACAGGTCCCAAAAGAAATTCAGAGTACATCAATAATATATCAAAAAAACAAGGCCCTTAATCCTGCCTAGGACAGACTCTCCTCTCAAACTAGGTCTGGTCCTCCTAGCCGCTGCTACTGCTCGAAGAAGCCTCCTCCGCAGTAGGCCCAGTCTCAGTAGTCCTTTGCTGCAGCTGAGCCCTCAGGCCGACATTCTCCACCTCAAGCTCAATAACCCGGGCCTGCCACGCAGTACACAGCCCTACAGACATGAACTTGCATGCCTGAAACATGCCAGCCAACTAATAGGCGTCATCAACACGGACCTGCAACAAAGGAAGATCATGAGAATTCCAAAAAAGTCAAAAGCAGGTGGTAAGAGAACAATCACAAAATACTTATGTGACTAACGCCAGGGGGCACCACCAGGTGATGCTCAGTGGATGGCTCAACGACCTACTCTGTAATGCCTCTAGGGGTGCCGCAGGTGAAAGTCGAAGGTGGGAAGGAAGTGACCTGGCAGATGCGGGTGCTGCTTCTCTGGCCCGAGGGAACTGTGCCCCTACCAGCTGGACTTTCCCTAGTAGTAGACCTACCAGCCTAGGCCCCAGCAGGAGAAGTGCCCACATGACCGCCAGTGTCCCCGCTCAATAGGTTCAGATCTTGAATGTTCTTCGGGAGCTTAAACATAGCCCTTCTAGCTTGGAAAACAGTTAGAAAGTCAAAACAAGTCACCAAGCGAGGGAAAGAATCCAAGAAATAGATAGGTACTTACAGCCATAGCCCTCGTCACAAGCAAGGATAGAGCAGGCAAACATGAACTAGCAAGAAAGGCGGGGTAGGAGGCATCCTCAACAACAAAGTCCAGGGCATCCCTGTCGGTAACCCAGCGTGCCACATAGCCCTCCGTCAGTCGATGGGTATAAAACATGTTCCAAGGAGGATCCTAAGGGACAGCCTCCCTCTCAACCTCAGAACACTGGTCGATCACCCTCTCACCTAGGAACCATATCCTACAGCCTGAACCCTCCAACAGGATCCGTCGCTCGTCCTTCTCTATGGACGCGGTCACATACTCTGGCAATCTCTCTGGATCACCCAACTAGTCAAAATGAAGCTGCAAGAATAAACATACAAGTTAAAATGTGAAAACCAAAATAAGCCAGAGGATACAAAGGGGTACTTACATCCTCCGAACTATGAGTCAGCTCATTAAAGACCTTCATGTGGGCCACCAGGGACATCTGTGGGGTCGTGTTATGAGATGAGCTCCATCGCCTCAGAGAAGGGAAAGTCCCACAGACACCAATGGGATAGAAGTTCTTCAGCATGCCCATCCCAATGGCCCATATCTGCAAGAGAACAATAAAAGTCAGCAACATAATGAAAACATATAAGGGAACAAGTTTAAGTTAGAATATTTACCTGCACAGCATGCCAGAACCCATTCAGCTTCTTGTACCCCATGGAAAACTTATTCAGGTAGGAGTACAAGTAAGCTAGGACAACAGATCCCTAGTCATAATGCCCAATTGTGTTAAAATCCCTCAGCAGGGGCATGAAATGAATCCACAGGCTGCTGGTCTCGTTACTGAACAGAGTACTTGCCAGTAAATGGAATAAAAAAATCTTGGCCATTTGATCACCGCCCACCTCCTCCACAGGGTCCCTATATTGCTGTCTCCCATCTGAACCCTCCTCAATGAAAGGTGCAAGCCACTCCAACATACCAGAATAGACAACCTTCATGTCTCGGTTGCGGTAGACTAGCTGGAATCCAAATATTCGGAGGATATAAGCTTTCCTCTCCTCCATTGAGGTGAAACACAGAGCACCATCAAATGGGATCCTCTCACTAGTACATCTAACACCAGTGATTGCAACAAAGACCCCTAGGGTAAGTGTGTACTCCCCGCATGGTAGACGGAAAGTGTGGGTACTACACATCCAGCGCTCCATCAACGCATAAGTAGAAATCCTGTCAACGTGACCCAACTGATTCGGCGGCACCCACGCAAAGGTATCTAGCCCAGTGCGATGAACTCGATCCCTAACAGCCTCAGGAAGCATATTCTAGGCCTTCCTAGAATCACGCATGTGTCCCGACTGGGAAAAGTTAGTGGCGGATCCTCTCTACAAATAAAGCACCCACTGTAAGTAAAACATGCATCTACATGCACGGCGACAAGCCAAACTAACAACAAGAAGCACGAACGGGTGCTAAATTCATGATTCATGCCATAATCACAATTCAAAATGAACAAGTTTTGGATAAAGGCACAAATACCCATGAAAAATGAGACGAACAAATTGCAAACACATTCATTTCATTTCATTTACAGTTTCATGACACAATCATAGTCCTAAATGAATGAAGTCTTGGACGATGACACAATTTACATATGACAAACGGGTCGTGAATGCACTAACACAACACTTAACATTATTCAAAGCATGATCCCACGAGCAAACACAAGGAAACAGGACACTAATCCGAGGTAAATGAGCTAAGGATTTAATCATTCTCCTCATCCTGAACGTAAACGTCCAACCGAATGATTGAACATTCGAACGGATTATTGAACAACCGGCCGGATGTTCAATAATCATTCGGCCGAATGTTTACGATCCAGATTCAGACATTCGCCTACCACAATGAACATTCACTTTATTCATTCAATCCACCAACATTCAAAGCACAATGGGCATCACAACAATTATTAGGAACATTAAATAATATTACAAAGCCTATTTTTGGAGCATTTTGTCATTACATCAATATTTCACTCAATATATTCAATTCGCCAACACCCATAGCACATAACACATCACCAATCATCACTAAAGCATGTAAGTAAACGTTCGAGCACCGAAGCATCAAGAGAAGATAAAAATCAAGGCTATTGGACTTTGTGAACGTTCGACCGGATGTTCAAACATTCGTACAGATGTTCAAACATCTAGCCGGACCTGTAATGACAGTCCAGACGCCCAAAATTGCACCAAATCACCAAACAGTAGCCAACATTCAAAATAACCCCTGGGCAATCAAGAAATACATGTAAGGAAGCCTAACAACTGATTTGTGCGCTTAGATTTGTCAAGGGCGTGATCTCCATGCCTCTCTCTAATCCAAAAGAATCAGGGACATAAACACACTCATCAATAATAAAAATGGAGCAAGAACGATTAGTGAAGGGGTCTAGAGGGTCAACAACGGGATTGGTAGCCTCCTGGACATGTGGGTCTTCCTCTATTTGAATGTCCTCTTGGTCAGCCATTGATGGGGAATAAGAGGAGAAGAAAAGAAAAGAGAGAAGAAGAGAAAAGAAAAGAAAAGAGAGAATAAGAGGAGAAGAAAAGAAAAGAGATAATAAGGAAGGAGAAAGAGAAAGAAATCAGAAGTCAAAAGAGAGAAAATGAGAGTTATGAGAATTAATGGAAAATTTGACAGAGTTAATAAATCAAAATGAATAAGGAGAGAAAGTTGGTAGTTACTAAAAGAGAGTGGGTAGCCAAATTTCTCTTTTGGTCCCTCAAAATTCAAGTCCAGCAAAAAGACCCAAAAATCAAGGGGTCTGCAACAGACAGACCAAAAAAAAATCAGCAGTCTCATAAATCCCGAAAAATTCCAAATTTTTTCTAAAATGATTAGAAAATTTTTCTAAAGGCTCCGGACCTTTCAGATAATTTTTTTGAACTTCCAGACAGAATTTCCGACAGAGGATGACAGAAACTTGAAAAAAACTCAAAGTAGTGGGCGGACGAAGCTAGAAAATTCCTAAAAAATTCAGGTAGCCTCAATACGCTACGAGTGATTTTTCAGAATAACCAATGATAGGTAGAACGCTGTCGGAAGCTCCAATTGATGAACGGGTCATTTCACAAGAAAAGTTATGCCATGACAGCACTAGAGCAGACAAAGCTCTTCCAGATTCATCCCAAATGTCAATCTAGACTATTAAAAGTTTAGATTTTATTATCTAGTCGATTGAGAGCATCCTAGATTTAAATGTCTAACCGAGTTGGACTCGGACACCAGGTCCTGGGGATGGGCTACATCCAGTATCTCGTAGACGTACTACCTCCAATATATCTAGGGAGATGGACTACCTCCCATTCATCGGTGGTGACTATTGAACCCCGAGCCAAAAACACGGACTGTATCCTTTTGTCAGGGTTTTTTTTTTATGTTTGTTTGCTTTGACGTTCATTTATTCATGTTTTTGTAACATTGCTAAACTCCGACAAAGTGGGGGCAAACTGTAGACACCTAATGTTTGGATGCAGGCAAGTGGAAGCGGCCCGGGAACCCAGTGATGAATTTGGTCTATTTTAGACCAATTGATTATCCAATTTCTTGTAGAAATGAGATGAAAAATATAGAAAAATTATTTTTAAATGTGCTAAATGTTTCAAACATATTTTTGGCCTAATTTAGAGTCCGAGCAAGTGTTTAAATATTTTTTCGAACCTTAATACGGCCAAAATAAACCAGGAAATCGTTTTAAAGCTCAAAAGGCCCAAGAATGAACATCCAACCGAATGATCAATGGTCCGGACGGATGTTCATTACTGCCAAACACAATGATTTATGGGAGCGTCTGCAAAACCCGAGGGATAACATATAATAATTTCTTCATCCCCGCCATGTTTAAAAAGATATTCTATTTGTCGAATTAAAGTGATTCTCGCTGTCGAAGAGAATAACCCTAATCTCAACAGATATAAAATCAAAATTATTAACACTAAAAAGAGGGGACTTCAGATATTAGAAGAGAGAGGAGATGAGAGTTAAAAAAAAGACTTTCTTCTGAGAATAAAATAGCAAAACAAATAAAAGCAAAGGTTTTCATCGAAAGTTGACATCTATTTTCAAAACCATCTCTTTGAATCTTAATCATTCAATAGCTCATTCTCTACCCGAAGCGATAATCTATCTCATTTCTGAGGGCAACCGACCATCCACAAGCCATAGATACATACAGAATAAGCACATTTTCTCATTTACATTACTTTCTTTATATTCTGTAGAATTTATGTTTTTCTCATACTAGTTTTGTTTGATATTCTAATCACATATATGAGTTTTATGTGAAACCATGAGTGTTTTGGACCTCTCATATTCAAGTTTGGAGCCTCGTAACCATTGTTTTAATATTTCATAGTAATATTATTCTTGGATTTTTAATTATAGATTCAAGCCGTTTTAACAATCCAGACTAGTTCCTTAGGGATCTGTAAACATTGTCATTAGCTTGTATACTATAATTCTGCAAGGAAATGTAATAATACAGGGAAAACAGCTTGGAGAAGACGGAATACAGGTTCGGCCGGACGTTTAAACATCCGGCCGGATGTTTGTAAAAGTCCGGCCGGATGTTTAACTCTCCATGGATGTCCCAACCTGCTTGCTTAAATTCAAATATTTGGGCCTAGCCCATTAAGAACATCCGACCGAATCTTCACGATGCAGAGCCAAAATCAAAGATTTCAAGACCGGGACTCTTCTGAAGCTTCAAAGTCGATCGATTTATTCCCTCCCGGGTAAATCGGTCGATCGGTAAGATTCCTTTATTTTTTTTATGCAAACCCCCTAGATCTGTTTGCAAAATAATTAATCTGACATTTAATTAATCAACTTGGTAATAAGTATGATAAAATGGTAGAAACTCATTTCGCTTGTCCTTTCTTTAAGGGTGTATGTATATTATAGTCATTTCAATATTTCGGGTAAATAATAAATGAAATAATGCACAAATATTAACCAAAACAAATATATAAAAATGGTTTAGAAACTAATTATGGATTTTCTGCTTGTAAATAAATAAGGAAATAATCCACTCGGCTAACCATCATTAAAATAAGTAGTAACCCACCAATACAGTCAATCAAGGTTAAATATAACGGACTTAATACAGAACTAAGATTTGATTAGAAACAATATTATGCGCGCCCATTCATTGTATCCTATTTTTCAGGTGATTTATCCCTTTATATTGTTTGTCTTTGGTAGGAAATAATGACCTCATTACTTAATTAAATGGGAAATTGTCCCAAGTATGGATGACTCATTCTTAACCCAGAAATGATCTGGTGTGATGACGAATGGGATTTTCCTAAAGGAATCTACCTGTATGTTAGTCACTAGGTGATCCCAATGCAATTTGGGTGGCGACTCCATGATTTTGATGAAAATTAAAAATCCATTTAGTGAGTAGGTCACCATTGCTATTGGACACCAACTGACGGGCAGCGGTAAGGCGCATCCAGGGTGCTCTGTCCACAGTATGCATTGGACAAATTTTGGTAATACTTGGTTGGGTCTAAAGTTATTGTCTTCACCAACCATGCGACTATCAAGTACCTCATGACAAAGAAGGATGCAAAATCTAGACTTATCCGATGGGTGCTCCTACTCCAAGAGTTTGATATTGAGATCTGAGACAAGAAGGGGGTAGAGAATGTAGTGGCGGATCACCTATCCCGGTTAGAGGGAAATGGATGACTTGCTTTCGAGAGAGCCTCCATTTAATGATGATCTTCTGGGGGAGATTTTGTGTTAAGTTTAGGAGGTTAATGCCCCAAGTCCATGGTATGTGGATATAGTTAACTATTTGGTGGGTGGTGTATTACTTACAGAGCTTAGCTATAATCAAAGAAAGAAATTCTTGCGGGATGTGAGGAGGTACCATTGGGATGAGCCTTTTCTTTTTAAGGCTTTTGTCCTGATGATATAATGAGAAGGTGCATTCCCAAAGATAAGATTCATGATGTACTCTATCATTACCACTCTTCACCATGTGGAGGCCACTTTGGGACAATCAAGACCGCTAACAAGGTGCTTCAATGTGGCTTTTATTGGCCAACTCTCTTCAAAGATGCAAAAGACTTTGTGACTTCTTGTGATGCTTGCCAAAGGGTAGGAAACATTGGAAAATGAAATGAGATGCCTCAAAACCCCATCCTTGAAGTGGAAGTGTTCGATGTTTGGGGGATTGATTTCATGGGGCCATTTCCTATCTCATTTGAGAATAAATATATCCTTGTTTATGTTGAGTATGTGAGCAAATGGGTTGAAGCTGTAGCTACCCCTACCAATGATGCAAGAGTGGTCAAGAAGTTCCTCAAAAAGTACAATTTTACTTACTTTGGCACTCCAAGAGCCATTATCTTGGATGGCGGTTCCCACTTTTGCAACAATGTCATTGGCACTCTTTTGAAGAAATATGGTGTTACTCACAAAGTTGCTACTCCCTACCATCCCAAAACCAATGGACAAGTAGAGTTGGCAAATAGGAAGTTAAAGCTTATTCTGGAGAAAATTGTGGGTAAAGCAAGAAAAGATTGGGCGGACAAGCTAGATGATGCTTTACGGGCATACCGGACCACTTTTAAGAATTCCATAGGTACCACTCCTTTTAAACTTATCATTGGAAAGTCTTGTCACTTGCCGGTGGAATTAGGGCACAAAGAATATTGGGCTATCAAAAAGGTCAATTTTGATCTAAAAGAGGCCGGTGAGAAGAGGCTGCTTGACTTGAATGCTTTGGATGAACTTTGAATGAATGCTTATGAGAATGCTCGGATTTACAAGGAAAAAGTGAAAAAATGGCATGATAAGCACATCTCAAGAAGAAACTTCGCAATTGGAGATAATGTGCTACTTTTCAACTCAAGGCTCAAGCTCTTTCCGGGCATGCTCAAATCAAGATGGTCTGGCCCCTTTAAGGTTACTAATGTTTTCCCTTATGGATCGATTGAACTTGAAAATAACAAAGGGGAGAAGTTTAAAGTCAATGGGCAAAGAGTAAAGCACTATTCAATAGGCACTCCCATTCCGGATAAGGTGTCAGTGCCCTTGGATGGCCCAATCAATTGATGAAAGTATGGTCAAGTTTGAGACCTTAAACAAACACTCTTAGTAGGCACCCCAAGTCCTTATATCCTTTTTGTATATATTTACTTTGCAAATGTCTTTTAATTCTAATAGAATAGTGTTATCATTTATTTCTAGCATTGATTTTCTTTATCTTCCTAGTTAGCTTATAATAGTGTTTTACTTGAAGAATCACATCCTTAATGTCACTTTTAATGCTCATACTTTAAGTGTGCTTTGATGATTGTGATAGTTGCATTACAATTCAAACATTTAGGAATAGCTTGTACATAGTATTTATATAGATCCTTTTTGACATATTATTGCATCTTGATGTGATTTAAAACACATTTGTACTTCAATTGAGCCTATTGAGGTTGAATTTTAAGTGTTTTGAGACAATTATAGCTTTTATTGGCTTTTCATGTGTCATTTTTATGTGTTTTTGTAAGTAAAAAGCTTGGAAATTGAAGATTGAAGCAAGTTGGCAAAAGTGTACCTCGACCCATGTGCCCAGACCACATGACCCGTGGTCATCCCCTATTACCCTTTCCCAACCCCCTTTTCCTGTAGAAATTATAGAGCTATCACAGAAGTGTGCCATGACCCATGGTGCACTGCGGTGACAACGTGTCTATACCCTTTAAAACCCTTATTCTTGAGGCTAAAACCCTCATTTCTCAATTCCTCACTTCTCTCTCTTCAATGGCAGCCATCTAAACCTCCCAAAAATAGAAAATTCCTCCAATCAAACACCAAAATCAATCATCCAAACATTAAATTAACCCAATAAAACAAAAACCCATCACTCAAAATGCCAAGAACCAAAACAAGAGAAAGAAAAGGGGACACCCCAAAGGGAAAAGAGAAAGGGAGCTCTTCAAGGCAAAAAGAAGAAAGCATGGAGGAAACTAATGAAGACATTCAAATGGAAGAACCACAAGAGCAAATAGAGCAAGAAGAGGATGTTTTAGAGCTCCCAACCCAACTCACAATGGATAACTTGAGGTATGTCAATTTTGGTGATGATGTGGTGCTTAGACATATGTTTGAGGATTTTCTTTGAAGAGGAATGGCTATGAACAAATACTTGCATGCCAAAACCTTGACAATTCTAGGGCTTGATGTGAAATTGATGGAATACTTGGATGGGGTAGGATTTTTAGGGTTTATTGATGTTAAACCTAAAATCTTTCCCGAATTGATCTATGAGTTTGTCGCATTGATTAAGAAATCTAAGTATCGGGGTTGCATTGAATTTAGGTTGGGAAACAAAAATAGGCTAATTAATGAGAATGACATGAATGAAATTTTGGTTGTATAAAGTGTTGGACTTGATTATCAACCTAGTGAGTACAATGCACAAGATTTTTGGAAGCAAATTAGTAGGGAGAGTTATTACAATACTTCAAAGTCAAAAGCTCAAAACATTAAGGATGATGTCTTGTTTATCATACATAGGTGGATGTTATTCACGGTGTTTGGAAGGAAAGAAAGTTCGGGAAATGTCTCTAAGGATCAATTGTTTATTTTGTGGTGTATTGTGAACAAAAAAAAGTGTTCTTTGGCTCATTCTTGTTTGAGATATTGCTTAGGATAGGCATAAGTAGCAAAGGTGTTATAATGTGTGGTATGTTTGCCACAATGTTGGCAATCCATTTAAGGTTCTAGACCCAAATAGCACCCCACTCCTATGTTATGAACCGAAATATCTTGATTGTGAATTACTAACCACTATGGGTTTTTGTGAGTAGAAAAATGATGCTTGGCACTTAAAGGCAAGAAAGGGGAGCTCAAGGATTGTACCCACACCTTCAAAAAGGAAAGAAAGGCAAGCAACACCTAGCCAAGGCGAACCACCAAGGGAGCCACCTTAACAAGACTTCCAGACCACCATGCTAGCCCCAGATGGACCAATTGGAAGCTCGATTCATCACCATGGAGACCAACACCTCAAACCGGCTAGATGGCATGCAAAATTCAATTGATAGACTCGCGGGGGAGATGAGACACATTGGAGACCAATTACAAACCTTCTTCAACAACATGAATCTCCATCATCCATAGCTCCTAAATGGGTCATCTCAAAAGGGACAATTCTATCTTTTTCTTTAAATTATGGATGAATGTAATAACTTTAATTTGTCATGATGCACTTTCATTTGCTTTTTTGGGATTTAGAACTTGTCTTTCGCTTTACTAGGTAGTGATATCCAATTCATGGGTAATTTTGATGAATGTGAATTTTTAACCCAACAACTTATAAATGGATGGCATGTTTTAATGATTAATGGGAATATGATTAGCTTTTGTTGCAATTAGGGAAAATCAACCTTGTCTCTAAAATGAATGCCTTTGAAATAAATATTTATATTATCAATTGTGATTGGAAAATTGTGTTTCAAGGTAAGTTACGATCAATGGAGACAATGAGAACATTGCCTCATTTAAGTTTGGGGGAGGTAAGTAGGTATTATGAAATTTGAAATGAAAATTTTGGCAAATTTTTGCACTTTAATGCCTAAATTCTTCTAAAAGGTTAGTCAATCTCATCATTCCTACCAACCATTGCCCATTTCCTACCTTAGTCTAGCTTAATTTTGTGTTTTAATTTCTTGCTTTTATATTTTGCCTCAATTTCATTTGTTTAGTTTACTTGTTTAGTTTGCTCTAGATTTTTGCTTATTTTCATTTCCAACAAAGTTTTCTCTTATCAATGCTAAATTTTTTTCAAAATTCTCTCAAATTTTTGGTTTTACTATTTTTAAGTTGCCTTACTTCCATTTAATGCCTATGCATACATTTGCATTCTCTTGTAAATACATGCATTTGTGTTTAGTAAATCAAAGCTAATCAATTTTTAAGATTTGAATTTGCATTATAATCCTCTTATTAATGTTCTTGCAAAATATTTTTGAACCTTGAGAGCTAATTTATGATTGTGGAAAGTTGAAATTTTTGCTAAAATTTTTAACTCAAATGCATTCTAAAAATAAAGTATTTTTTATGATTAGGAAATGGGTTTTCATTTGGATATGTGGGTGAGGACTTTGTTTCCAACCCTAAGCTTTTTCCAAATTAGATTTTTAATCGCCTCCTTAATCATTGAATGTGGACCAAAACTCTACCCAAAGGTCTTTCTAGCCAACATTTATTGCATTATCATTTGCACGTTTAATTTTCTTGCATCTACTTCAATGGGTGAGTACATTCTCACTTATAAGTATCTTTTATGCCTTATATTGGCCTTAGTAGAGAGCCAGGTGCAAGCATTACAAATGCAAGTATTCACGAAAATGAAGCTAAGTATCCATGATAAGGACCTTTTTGCTATGAATAAGGCAAAATTTTTCCATTGAAAGAAAAAGAAAAAGAAAAAAGAAAAAAGCAAATATCAAGAAAAAGAAAGAAAAACAAAATTTGCATTGTATTGCATTCATGAAATAAGTTGGCTTAGACTTAGGGGCATGTGGGGTTCCACCTTGGTTCAAGGAGTTAGTTAAGGTCCTAATGGAAGCAAGGGAGTAGTTTTGGAGGCACAAACCCTCTAACATCTATCTTTAAGTGAGACCTCCTAAACCTAATTGACACGTGATGATGTTTTGAATGTATGAGTTAAACTTTTTAGCACTATTTTTGGCTAGTACGAATCATGAGTTAGTGATTCAGTGTGACTAATTTTTGTGATTGGTTGATTAGTTGATTAAAGAGTATATTCTTGTCTTCAACTTTGATTGGCCTTTTTTTACTATGTTTGGTGACCTTAGGGAGGTAGTCTAGGGCATGTGCTTTTATGAAAACCTATACCTATATGGTTGATTGTGCTTTTTATGTTTTGTTTGGTTTGTTGTTTGCTTGAGGACAAGCAAAGCTTTAAGTTTGGGGTAGTTTGATGTGTGTGCAACACACATAGGTATTAGAGCCTTTATTTGCATCATTTAGGAGCGTTTGACCCCATTTAGAGTGCAAATCATGCATAACTATCCCTTAATTACACCTAATGAGCATATGTGTACTTGAATGCCTAATTCTTGGTTTTATACGTTATTTATGCTTTTTTTTGATGTGATCTCATGTAGGTGCAAGGTTTGACTAGCTTTTGAATTAATTACAAAGGCTTAAAAGGAAGTTTGAGGCTTAAAGCTTAAAGACTAGTCTTGAGGAGCTCTCGAAAGCTATTTTCAATGGAGCAGCAAAATGCCGAGGGCAATTTAGGAAGGCAAACGATGGATTCATGATACGAACCTGAATTCAAAGGATACGTTCAAATCCTTATTGATGAAAGGAATAAACCGAATAGACAAGATCACGTCCCTATAGAACGCACCCTTACCCTTAATTCAGATTTAACACCCAAAGATCAACTTGTAGTTTGCAATTTGATGGAATTGTTAC
>CANYLF010109177.1:0-16047 GCA_948193215.1 Bocquillonia castaneifolia
TTTTTCCAATACACGTTAATTAATTTTTAACTCAAAACACTTTTACTTTTTCACTTTTTAGGGGATTACTTTTACCTTTTCAGTTTTGGGGGATTTTAAATTTAAATTATTAATCATAAAATTAAATCCTAAATTAATAGACTGATTAACCATAAATGCGGTTGGATTTTCTTATTGATCAATTTGGCCGATTGATATGCTGCTGTTAAGGATAAAATTGAAGATGAAAAAAAGGGGTAATTAAGAGAGAAGAAGAAAGCCACGTAGGATCATAGTTTTGGCGGTTGAGACTTACTCTGGCATTTGGTCGTCGTCGTCATCATCATCGTCGAACTCTAACCTCTCATTCATTCATTCATTCTTATTCTCTCCCAAGAGTATATACAAACACTGACAGAAGAAGAAACACACCAAGTGTATGCGTAGTGTTTGTTTCTTTGAATCTTTAAAATGAAAGCATCTTCTTCACTAATCTTATCGAAAGCTTCCATCTTTACCTCTCATAGACACGCTTTCTTTCTCTCTTTATATCCCCATTCACTACCACCTCTTCAATGTCGATCACCTCCTCCTTCTCTGCATTCAACTTTCACCCTTAAACGACACCGTAATGAGAAACTAGTGTTTGTTGCTAAAGCTGCTGACTCAACTCAGCCTTCTTCTTCTTCTGCTGCTTCTGCAGCAGCTAAAACTATTGTTTCTGATGATGAATTCTCTCTTGCTAAGGTTTCTTTTACTCTCTTTCTTCTTGTTTTGTCTTTTAAATTGTGGGTTTCCTCTTTTATTTCATTTTCCGTTGTTCCTTTGCTTCTGTTGCATTGTTTGTAATAAATTATGTTGATTGAACTCTTGCAAGATGGCTTATCCCCCCTGTAAATGGTGAAAAGATTAGATTTTAGCAAATTCAAGTTTCAAGACATTAGCATCGAGCCAAGTAAAACTCCAATTGAGTTGAATTTTTGCATTCTTGGACTTACCAAACACACCCAATTTGAGTTTCTCCCTTGTCATGATTTGGTCTACCCGACCAGGCCAGATCATGAGTGGATAGAAATTCGAAGTACATGTGTCAGCTGAAATACTTGGAATAATTCAATTAGAAAATACTAGCCATTGCTTACCAGCCTGATGTGTTTTGAGGAATGGAATGAAAGTTGGATTGTAATGAATGTGAGATTCAAAGCAATTAGTCTGAGTTGTAATACTAATCATTTGTACTTGAAATAGTAAATTGGAAAGTTATGTATTTTATACAGATCCTTTGAACATGTACTTTCATTTAAACTAAAATATGAAATACAAATAACTTCATTTCAAGTTCTTTCTGTCAAAATGCAACTTCACGGTGTTGTTTAATATTTTCAGGTGTCATTTGGTGTCATTGGACTGACTGTTGGAATTTCACTCCTTTCGTGAGTTCTTCACCTCTTGACTGAACTTTAGTTTTGTTAAAATGGAATGCTGATTGTCCATGATCTTCAGGTATGGATTTGGGGCTTATTTTAATATCCTTCCAGGATCTGAGTGGTCTGCTATAATGCTAACATATGGCTTCCCTCTTGCAATTATTGGTATGGCTCTCAAGGTAAAATATTTTCTTCCTTTCATCTGCATTTATGACCATTAACTCAAATCATATTATACTGAAATCTCTTTGTATTTACAATCCTTTTCTCATTTGAAATAAAATCTGAGATTGACGCTTTTACCGAGTCAAATTATGTCCATTGGCAAGGGATCCAATTGTCAAGTAGTAATACTTTCTTCCATCTATTTGTAACGAACCCTTTTAATGCACTCATAGTTCAAGTTCACATTAAAAGCGCTACCCATGCATACTTCTATTGGACTGTCACAATATTGTTGGAGCTTAGAAGTGCATATGATAGTGAAGTGGTATGTAATTTAAGACGCCTACATGAGTAGCATGAATAGAATGAAGATTAATGGCCTTCCCTTAATACATTGTTGCTTGTTTGATTTATTACAGTTCTGTAAGGTTTTCTTTTCTAGATTTGCTTTAATTGGATGTCTAATGGTTGAAATGTTTTTAGATTGTTAACTGCTTTATTTAAATGTAATCTCATAGATAATAATGTTGCTTCCCTTTGACTGATATTACAGTATGCAGAGTTAAAGCCAGTTCCTTGCTTGACCTATTCTGATGCTCAAATGTTGAGAGAATCAAATGCCACTCCAATTCTTAAGCAGGTAAATTTATCACTCGCGTCTTCATTATTCTACAGGACGTTAGTGTCTGATTTAATTCTGATGATCTGGATTTCTCAGCGAGTTTTTGTCTTGGTAGATTTTTCAAAGTAGGTTGGTTCTGATACAATATAATATTAAAATGAATAGAGAAAATTCAATTGAAAAATGTTTCTAAGCACAGGGTTTTCACTTATGAACAGATATTCTCTTGCATTTCCAGGGTTTTGTTTTCTCATTTTTGTACAGAATATTGGCAGCTTCTTGTATCATTATCTCTTTCTTACACTAATTTTTTTGATCACTTATTGACGTTGCATTTGGTAATTAAATAGAAGATAGGGTAGTAAAATTTTAACACATAACTTGTTAAGGGCCATAATTCATTTAAATGTGGTTGTTGTGGCTGCGCTCATACTGCTGATGAAATTACTACTGCAGTAACAATGATGATGGTGGTGGTACCATGAGAATGGTGCTATTGTGATGGTAGATATGGTGGTATCAGCAGTAGTATTGGTGTAGTTATTATGGTGGAGAGGTAGTACTGACAACAATGGGGGTGGTGTGATTTTAGAAAGTTAGTGTGGGGTAGAGGGGCTAGTAGTACATCTATGGTAGTTTCTTAAAGAAAATATTTGTGGTATGAAACATGCTGTACTTGTATTGACTTTTTAAAGGCAGTTTAATACATGAAATGACTTCTAATAGTTTTAATTAGGTCAGAAATGATGTCATAAGATATCGATACGGAGATGAGCAGCATCTGGATGAGGCACTGAAGCGCATTTTCCAGTATGGTCAGGTATGCCATGGAACAAATTTTTCCTCCTCCCTATTTTCTCCTTCTGTGTCTTCTTCTATCATCTTTTTTAAACTGCTTATCAGTATTATACGTACTTCTGTTACAAAGGCTTGCATCTAGCATTCTGGTGTTAGGTTCAAAACAATAAGGCCCTTCAGGTATATGTCTTGAAACAGAGACATAAATTAATGCTGCCTAGTAATCATTATTTGGGGATGCATTTCAATATGTGTTGGCTGCAAGAGAGGATAATATTTTCTTAATAAAATTTTGCTTCATTCCTCCTTATATCAGATGGTAGCCTCAGGATTTAGGATTGGTAACTGCCCTGTTAGCCTCATCTTTTGGTCTGCTATTTGTCACTTTGGCAGTATTAACCAACAGTATGACTCCTTGGCTTATGCCATTATTCAAAACTCTGCTTTTGATTGGTTGTGGACTAACTGAACAACTATAGACAAATTATGTGTATTTTCTATGACCAATCAATGCCGGCCATTGATCCAATTTCGCTTGTAACAGTTGGTTCTTGGTCACTGGAGTGAAAATTACTTAGAACTATTTTTTGATGTATTAATTGATGCATTTTTCTGGATGTCATGATTATATTTAAATTGGCCTTTTCTTATGCCTGGAAACTATCCTATTTTGAAAATTTTGTTTGTCTTTGGTTGTTTAGAACACTTAACTTGTTCTCGAGCAGAGAAAGACCTAGTATATTATATCCTTTTTTTGGTACCCTTTCTTGCATTGCAATGTGCTGTTTACCATGGCTTATGATAAAGCACAACCTGGTCTCTGTGTTTAATTTGCAACTTTGGATTGTTCCCCTCCTTTTCCTCCTTATTTTGTTGGTTTAATAATCAGATATGCAGCAAACTGTGATAAGAAAAAGGGAAGTTACTTTGGAAATTAAAATGATCCTAGAATTTATAATTGTGCAAGTTTGGGGCTTTTATTGGATATAAGATAATTCATATTACACTTAGGATGCTTTTGGTTCATGGAATGAAGTAGAATACTTATTCCTAGGCAATAAGAATAACTATTCTTTTTATATTGTAATTTTTCTATAAAATTAGAGAATTACAATTTAATGGATGGATTGAATAAAAAAATATCAATTTTATATGAAATAGATATTTTTTTTATCAAATTATTCCTTGAGAATAGTTATTCTATTCCATTTCATGAACCAAATGCATCTTTATTATTTAACTTTGTTGTTATTTTTCTTGTCTGCATTTCAGGGTGGAGGAATTCCACGGAGGAGTGCACCTATTTTACAAATGATTCGTGAAGAGGTATGTTTTCACCAAAACCATGTGGATGGACAAATGCTAGTCGTTTGACATCTTGATCATTATTCTACTCCACTTGTATTCTAGTTGACTAAAACAAGACTATTGATTGTGCTAATTGCATCTTCTGTTGAGCAATTTTAAGCATTTGATTGCTCAAGGTCCCAGACTTTATTCTTTCTACCATTGTTTTGATGATGCTTAGGATTACATTGGAGCAATGATAAAAGAATCCTACTGTTACAAGCCTTTTCCGTTGTATCCTACCAAATTTGGTTCATGAATGATCAATTTATCTGATTATGACCATGATATCATGCTGACTTGGTGTGACAGTGGATATTTAATGCGAATAAATTTTGCTAACTAAAGTAAATAGGGACCAGCTTGAGCCCTAATGTCGTCAGATTGTGGCATTTTGTATTAGCTCTCTCTTCTCTGTTATTGCATTAATTAAAAAAAATTCGCACAACTCTTAGAGGTCCAGTCCTGAGTTAGGAAATTTGTCAATATTGGAATACATAAACACTTATAACTTGTATATGTTGGATGTGATGCAAAAAAAAAATGATAAAATTGATTGATGATACAAACCATATTAATAGATAAATTTAAATGAATATGGTATGATGATAAAATTTGCATAAAAATTATATTCTTTTATGAATAGTTCATTTCTGAAGACCCTTCCTCCATCATCTCATTTCTCTCTTGGTTAGCTAGCTGCACAGGGTGTACAAGTGATTCAAGAACAAAGCCATTTAATAAGAACCTGGCCTCAAATCATGTTCTGGAGGAGATTCCTAGCTGCTAATATCCACAACTGTTGTTATTTTTGCTTATATCAGTATCATGTTTCAGGTCACTGAGGATGGTAAATACTGCCTAGTACTGATCTTTGAGGCAAAGGATTTACAGTTGTCGGACTTTGAGAAAAGACAGGTGAAGAATTAATTTCACGAACTTGCCGAAGTTCCCTTTTTAAGTTCTTTATTACATGGCCCTTATAAGATTTGCACGAAATTGCTGAAGTTCCCTTTTTAAGTTCTTTATTACATGGCCTTTATAAGATCATAATTTAGAGCTTGTCTTCTTATATGAAAAGCGCTTGGCATTCTTGTACCTTGTAGTTCATTATTTATACAATTGTATGCAATGCTTATGCTAAAACTTTTATTTTCAGGCAAAATTTGGTTCATTTTTTGGTCCAAACATCACGGCTGAAGTCGGTAAGTTTTACATTTCTATTAGTGCATTTAAAAATATATGGCACCACTGGAGCACTAGTAATGAAATTTGGGGAGTTAATTCATATCTAATACAATTTTGCAGGGAAGGGAAAGAACAACCTGTATGAAGTCAGACTTATTTCCAACTTAAATACAAATGTATCATCTTCATGAAATCAATGATGGTATCATCTAATTCTACTGTTTTACTTTAGCTTTTGTTCATTATTGTACTTCCTAAAAATTTTATGTTACTGATGTTTTAGATTTAGCAGCTTCTTTTTTTTTTTTTGCCTACATGTAATAGTTATAAAGAAAACAAAAGTATATAGCAGCTGTAAAATTATGAATGTCATGATTAAAAATCAACAATCAGATCTATAAAAGAATCATAACTAAAAGCAATGAAGTCATTTTGTTAACATTGACATGTTCTGTGATTTTTACAAACTACATTCTTTTGAATATTTTTCTATTGCTTTTGAATGAATGACAAATGTTTGCAGTTCAGTCAACAGGTTGGTCCAAATATTTCTCATGTTTGTGAGTTGATCTCTCCTAACAGAAACATTAAAAATGACACATACAAAAGAATTGCTATTGATTCTGTTCTGATTGATGCTACTTATCTTCTCATATGCTAAAAGGGCTTTTTTGATTTTATATAAACTAGAAATTTATCTGTGCGTCGTAACCTAATGTTAGACATACATACATAAAATTGAACATTATTAGAGAAATAAAGAATACCATTGAGCAAATATGTCAAGTCTCGAGATAGGTAAGAGCAGAATGCAAGTAGGGGTGATCAAAACTGACTGAACTGATAAAATCAAACCAAACTGAAGTTTCTTCATATAAATTGGTTTGGTCCAGTTTGAGATGATGTAATAGTTTGGTATTTGATTTTGGTTCGGTTTCGTAGGTTAAAAAATTGAACTGAACTGAAATAGCCAGACCATTTTGTTCAGTTTAGTTTCTGTTCAAGTATCTTAATTGGTTTGATTTAGTTTAATTTTTCTAGGATCGAAAACTGATTGGTTTTGGTCTGGTTCAGACTGAACCTGCCGATGCTCAGACCTAAAAATTTGAGCATCCTAAAAATATAAATTTGACCTTCAAAAGTTTCTACAATATCAGATACACACAAACGAATCCTCTCGATGAGGTTATCTGCTATTATGAAAATTTACTATCAGATTCTTTTGCTTGTAAATGTTTTCACACACACATCCATATGTGTGCCTCCGCATAAGTTTTGTGTGAATTTGCTTTATGAATCAAAAGCCTTTACTGTCCATTATCGAAATGACACGCTGAGAAACCACAACCTTTAACATATGTTTATTGTTTTTCTAGAAACAGATGCTGATTGTTAGTAAGAGATTCCATAACATCCAAGACATGAAATAAATGACCTTGAATTCTATCCTTTTCAATGTCTTCCTGTTCTCATATATTAGATATTCAAATATGTGATACCTAAAATTTTCCAGCATTATTTTCTTTTGTTGAATTATTATCTGTCTGTCTACTGTGTATAGTATTAGGCAAGTGATAGAGAGAGGAACCTTTCCATTATAGAGCCACAAACAAAAGGCATATGCACGTGAACCCAAAGCTGTCAGCTATTTCCACCATAGCTATGCTACAAAAACATACATCACTTCTTTCTTTTACTGTAACCCCAAAAAACAAAAATCATGAAATACATCTTAAAAACCAGCACTACCATATGTCTGTCATCCATATGATTGCCATCAATTTTCCACATTGCATTGCATGCATGCATTCCATCCAAAAATGCCCATCTGTTCTTTTTCTTCTTTTCTGTTTCTTTTTTTACAGGAGAAAAAGAATCAATCTTCAACACCCTCTGTTTCTTTTTTTACAGGAGAAAAAGAATCAATCTTCAACACCCTCCAAATTAGTTAATATTCTTCTTTACCATCTCTAGCTAGTAGCTATCTTTTTGTGATTAACATCCTCCTTCAAGATTAAGTAGAAATATATTCCTTATCTTTCTTGGTTTGTGCTTTTCTCTCTGCCTTTTTCTCATCCATGACAAGCACCCACCTTGCATGCTGCTGCTGCACCTCCCCATTTGTTCATTTTCCTTTTTCTTTCTCTCTTCTTCTTTTTCTCTCTCCCCTTTTCTTCTTGTTTCTTCTAATTTTCCTCTTGTTTCTTTCTCTTCAATCTCCTGCACACCATCCATTCACATCAGTACTATCTTTCTTTTTAATTCAACTTTGTCACATTAATTATTTGATTGTGCTAGTTTGTGGTTTTCTCAACTTCACTATATGTACATTTCTTAACGTTTTGCTGCATTTAGAAATTTCATTGAATTTTTTTCTATAATTGATTAGTTTGTTAATTATGAGCTTCTATTTTTGTTGAGAGAGTAATAAATGAAAAAATGGATTAAGGGTATTTAATATTTCAACTCTTGGCACTTTGCATAACGATAAATCAAATTGAACACGGTGAAATTAACAAATAACTACAAAATTTTTAATGTTATAATGTTCCGGCCTTCAAAATTTATGAATGTTCACAGGAAAATTAAATTTTCCAATCATGCAATTCAATGTCAGCATCGATGCTAGTTATATGTCTTACTATTTTGGCATGGATATTATAGATTCAAGATCATATTTTATATGCATGAAGTAAATTATGACACCATAGTCAGTTATCTCTTGTCTATGTTCATAATGAAGAGGAAAGAAACACATCTCACCCACACAAATTAACGAGAACAAATATTATTTTTACTTTGCAAGTACATTAATTTCTTCACTGTCTTTATGTTTTTATATGTACAACCTTGTCACTTACTTACCTAGTCTTCTGCTAGTTAGTTCTAAATCCATGAATTCTTCACAATGTGACCAGCTTTCTAACAAGGTGTCACACCATTTCTTTAGTACCAGTTTCTGATTTCATATAAGGTCAAAATGCATGGTTCAAATTAACCTATGATTTTTTTTTAATCTATATAGTCCAATTTGATTTTATTGAACTACCAATTAATTCTAAAAATTAAATAGAAATGTACCCTTTGATTACTATAGGCTACTGCCACTGCTACATTGTGAATGGGAAGTGCAATGATGAAGAATTTTGAATCCCATGATACCATTTATTTTGTTAGTATTACTGAAACACATGCCTATTTATCCAAAAAGAAGAAAGAAGCTGCAAAGAGGGCAGTGTGTTGCAGTTGTCAATAAGAACCCCCAAGGAATCAAACAAAAATAAAGCATACAATACATAAAGATAAAGGAAAACGAATTGACACATCGTAACATAAAACAAATAAAGTAGTGAAATAAAAGAACACAAAAGGAACTCATAAATGAATCATTTAAAAGACTGAAAGAGAGGTGGAAAAGATTGGTAGTAATAACTTTCATTGGTTTGAAATCGGTTAATTTAGACCACCCAATATAGTTCATAACTTTATATGTTTTTATTTTACAATTTAACTTCAAGACAGATTTTTTTTTTTTTTTTTAAAGGAAAGATGGCTTTTGTTGTCAAAAAGATGTTACTGAAAACCGTAGATAAACACAAATGAGTTTCTGCAGTACTCTTTAAACGGGCTACTTTAATTTGAAGGCAATAACATGCAAGGAAAGGAATCCCTTGAAGATTATTTACATTTAAGGCACCTGTACCCATCATTTTTGTCAGAGGGCCAGCTTATCATGTACATGTGTACTAGTCCCCCACATTGATTGGCCAGATATGTGCCTATGTATACGGTGGGATGGTTCATTGGTAAATTGCTCACAGATTTATTGGTTCACTCAGTGAAAAAGAGAGATTTAATTTTAGATGAAAAGTTTATAGTTTTTCAATCTCACTGCCCGAATAAAACTATAAAAAGATCTAATCGGACCATTATAAAATGACTTGTGTGTATATATAAACACAAACATCCACACAAGTTGTATCAAAACATTTTGTGCCTATTTTGGAGCATCTATGTATGTGCAATTGGGTCACACACGTACCATTCACTTACCATTTGCAATTTAGCCAACAGGGACCAATCTATAACTATATAGTCCCCCACCTTGGAAGGATACAGTGTAATAATAATATGACATCAATCAGGTAATCTTGTACATTTATTCAATCTACAGAGACCAACCAATCACAAAGGGAGAGAGATATCTGCTGGACATTAATGCATGAAGACAAATGTCCAAAACAGCTTTAATGCAAAAAATAAACGAAGAAAATGGCAAAATTTTTTAACTAAACTTTTTGGTTTCTTAAGTTTCCTTCCCTTTGCAGGTACTAGGAAAATCTTCTCATATCAATGTTCTTCCCTCCCTAGCTACTACCAGATAGAACAAGAAGAAGCAATCAAAAGGGTACTTGATAAAATTATGCAGCCTTTGTTAATCCTAATTAATTAATGCATGTGGTCCTATAGCTAACCTTAATTTATAATGTCTTTTTTTAAGGAAATCATGCCTAGCTACACTAACTATAGCTAACTAAATTAAATCTTGATTGGACAACAATTTTTTACTCAAAAGGGAAATTGTAAACATATTCATATTGTCTGTCCAAAATTTTGTAATTCAAGAAAACAAAATTCTAATAATAGTACTCAAAATATTAGAAAAGCACATACCTTCCCTTCAGCTTTTAATTTGCCATTACAATTAGGAGAATCTCCACCTTCTGCTAAATCACATCTCTTCAAACATCTGTCTGTAATAGGAGGAGTTGAAGCAGGGCTAGGACTACTTGAACTAAGTTCAGGTGGAGTGCTTTGAGTCCCAACATCTCTAGTAGTCATTACCTCAATTTTCTTTTCTACATGAAACAAATTAACTAATTAATTACAATTAAGTTGATCTTAATATATTAATTAACAAGCTTAATTTCTTTCTAAGTACCTTGGATTGGAAAATGAACAGCAATATCATGCTCAGGTGTGACAGTATTAGAAGGTGGAAGTTTTGTAAAGATTTGAGCCTTTGACTGATTATTAGAAGAAGAAGAAGAGTAAACAAGAGGAGCAGACATTGTAATTCTGTTAATTGTTGAGTTTCGAAATGATCTTCCACTAAGTGTTTTAGCTGATAAACATTCCATTGGTACCTCTCCTGAAAGAGGATTACATATATATTTTTCTGCTTCATTCCACTTCGAATTTAAAGCAAACCCATCTGGTGACATACATTCCCAACTATTATATCCTGCTCTTGCCTGCAATGCTGCAATATATGAACCAACAAATACTCTTTAAAGGAAAAAAGAAAAAACCGCCATTGGTAAAGGATTAAGCATAGTAATTGAAGTTTGAATTGTACCTTTAAGGGCAGTAGTGAAAGAGTAAGTTGATGGATCAATTTCATCTGAAAGAAAAAACGATGAAAACAAGTAAATTAACATTGAGTTCTGCTTAAAAATATGAAAATGGCAAATGGTAATTAAATTATATACCTTTAAGAGGGTAACCAGGAGAAGAAGCAGTGCTAGAAATAGTGATGGTTGATCTGAAAGACCTGGCATCTTCTCTGAAACTTCTGATATGTGATCCTGAAAATCTTCTTGACCTTGTATTTTCTCGGCTTATTTGAGACCTTAGAGCCCATTCTCTGAGGCTGAAGTCAGCTGATGATCCACCTGATTCTTGGTGAAGATGATCCCTTCTTCTTGAATCGTAAGGATTTTGTTCCATTGTACTTGTTGTAGTAGTAGTGGAAGCCATTAATGAAATGAAGTGAAGTGCTTGCTTTGTTTTTATATTTGCTTTTGCTTTTGCTTTTACTTATTTTGGTTAGACATTGTGAACTGCTTTTATATGTGTTGAAATAATTCTTCTTCTATTTTTTTCCTGTTGCCAAGTCAACATTCATACATGTGATGCAAGCTTCCACAATATCTAACCAAAATTCTCTCCAAATTCAAATTCATTATATTGAAAATGACTTGATTACTTGAAATTTTTAATTTTAATCTCTTAAAATTTAATATTCTGTCATAAAATTTACATAATAAATCAATGTGTCTCTCAGGTATAGTCTAGTGATAGAAATTGTAATCCACTTGAAAATAATAATAATAATAATAAACTAATCTGGTATCAAAGTTAAATATATGTCATTGCACCGGTGCTACAACAACACCTTAGTAACTAAAAGCAATTTAACAAATTGAGCCATGACCACCAAATATTATTCTTGAAGAAAATATTTCAAAGCTTCAAAAATTCGTTATGATTATAGCAAATTCTTTTAAATTTGTTATATGTTAATCATGATTTGTTTTTCCATATATAGAGAATGTTGCTGTGTTGAATTTAAAACATTTATGCAAAATTCATTTCTGTGTCTGTAAAAAGAGGACTTTTCCTTATTTTAGGATACAAAACGATAACAAGACATTTATATTTGTAAGAGCATTTTGCTTTTATATAATATCTGCTGGATGGATATCATCCTCATTTATGGCAGGAGTTCGAGTGCTATAATTGTTGATTTGTCATTACAAATTTATTGTTAAACATGCACGACACAGGTTGAGTGCTAGTGCTTTACTTATCATGGCAAATTTATCCCCCAGCACATGCAACTAATTATCATTGCAATACCAACTATGAAGATAATGAATATTATATGCTTTTTACCTTTAACTTTATGCAAGATTCAAACATTTTCTGTAATACTTCCTTTTGTCGACCAAAATTTTAATTCAAGGGGTAATTAATTTAATTATTTCTAGCTTCCTCATTCACTCTCGGTATATTTTTTGACTGACACCCTTGATATTTAAAAATTATAAATGTTAATATCCCTCGGTTTTACTAAACTATACTAAAATCTCTTAACTGTTAGTCAACTTAAAAAAAAGTCAAGCATACAATTTTTTTTTCTAAAATTTATCCTGGTTTTTAGATATTAAAAATAAATAAAATCATAAAAGTGTTTTTCAGGTAAAATATTTTTAAAATTTACTATGCGATAAATACTAATTTAAAATCTTCAAAATTAAATATATCCAAATTCTAAAGAAGTAAGTACTCTAAAGAAGTAAGTACATAGCATGACAACAAGCGAAGGTTAGGACAGATAACAAAATCCTTCTAGTTTTAAGGAGAAGTCTCGAGATTGAATCTCGCTAATTCGCTAGGAGATAGCAAGAGGCTCAAATGAGTCAAATCTAGAGCCGACTCCCTCATAGTGGATTAATCTGGGCTCAAAAGACCTAAAATACCACTGAGGCAATATATATACACACACACATAACATGACAAATTAATTACAGGGAGTAAATCATTTATACTCAATTTTCATCGAATTAATTAACAATACTATCTCTCAAAGCATAACTTAGTGGTTGAGATACATGTATTGAACTTGGGAGTCCCAAGTTGAAATCTCCAATACCACATAAAAATAACTAAACCACATAAAAAAAACTAACTGTTTTTACTAATGAAAATATCAACAAATTTCCAACAAAAGAAGATTTTTAAAATAATCGACCGGATAAAACTAAAGCATGTTAAAATATAATTTTTAAATAATGTAGTGTATGAAACCATGCATGCATGAAAATTAAAGGTAAGTGTCCCTTAAATTTAATCATCACATGGGAGCTTTTGGCTTCATTTATTTGTTACAATTGTAGGCGTCTTTCCCTCTTGTGTTGGACTATATATATCACTTGAACTCCTAATAAATCAAATAATTTGACGGGGGAAAACTATTCATATTTACGAGTTTATAGGCCTGCATGGCTGGTAATGTATACAAAAATTAATTAATTAAATACGATACAAAAATTAATTAAATCATTTTGATAATAATTGAATATATAGAAAGTTAATAGGTAAGGGGTTGTATAGATTAACTTATTTACAATGGTATGCCGACTTCATTCGTGCTTAAAATTTTTAATTTTCTTTTTATCAACTTTTGTAAATGGATTTTTATATATTAATTCTTCGCACATACTCAACTGAATAATGTATAGTACAATAACAAAGCAGAACAAAGGCCAAACAAAGGGGGTGCCAAATGAATAAGTGACTTCATTTATTTGGGTCACTATTTTGTTTTTGTTGCTCAAAATTAGGTTGACAAATATATGCTTCAAATTTCAAATGGTAATCAAATATTCTTCACTGAAAATTATTATTGCGTGTATGAAAGTTTCAGGTTGTAACATATATATTCCACAATTATTTGGCCCTAAATTTTACGTGTTTCCAAATTTGGTATTCAATAAAATTCAACATCCAGTTTCTCATAAAATAATAACAATAAAAAGAAAATTTTATATGTTGAGTTCAGTGAAGTTTTGGACTACTTTGCAAACATTGCTAGCTAGCTATAGCTTCTCCTTATTGAATATGAAAAACAACCATATCTCATCACCAAAAAAAAAAAAAAAAAGAAAAGACATTGAAATTTATTATGAAAATTACAATAAAACCTCATATTAAAAAAAAAACCCTAAGGCATTAAAAATTAATGAACTCTATACAGTATTTTCCTGAAGTTGTAAGCTTAGTGTGCAAGTAAATGCCATTCTCGAAAAAGGAAAATGTATATGGACGTACTAAGGGTGCTTGATTGGACATATATATATTCGTGTGATACAAGTCTCAAGCTGATGCATGATGGGAGTTTGGATACTAGCTTAATTTAGTTGATGTGAATGTGATCATTTACCAAAATCAGAGCCAATTATTTAGCCAATCCGACAACTATTAGATAGAGATATATAGAATAATAGATGTGGATTTTTTTATTCGAGTCTTTTATATATATATATATATATATATATATATATATATTAATCACTCAATTAAAGTGTTATTTCCATTTAATAATGATAATTAATCAAGTAATTAAATGTTTATTATAACCTATCTCACTTAAAAAATGTTACTTATAATATATTTCAAATTTGAATCAACGGTGTGATTTAATTTGAATCAAAAGTGTGATTTAATTATTGATTTAAATACTTTAAGAGTTAAAAAAAGTTATAGATAAAATTTACAATGAAATAGGTTATATATAAAAATTTATAAGTGAAATAGGTAAAAAAAATCATACATATCAGGTGCTCAAAATATAAAAATTTATAAGTGAAATTATATATTTATCAACTCTCTTTATTTCTCAAAATATAATTTAATGGTAGAAACATCTTAAAATCTCACAGGCGCACACACATGTTAAGTGCCGCAATCTGCTTGCTATAGTAACAATAACTCTAATTCCGTAAAAGAAATTGAAAACTTTTTATAAATAAAGATTTGATTGATAAGTGAATTAGTTTTTCATTTTACGAAATTTGAAGATTAAGAGTGTGTTTGGTATTGTGTTCAAAACACAAGTTTGGAATTTTTTATTTAATTGATTAATTTTTTAAAATTCTTAGATAGTGTTTTTGCTAAACCTGTATTTTGGAAAAATATGTATTTTCCGCGCTTCTACAAAACTGTGATTTTGAAAACACAAAAAAAAAATTTAATTTTTTTTTTAAAAGCACTTTTAGAAAACTCATTACCAAACTTCACCCTACTTATCACTATATTTGTGAATCCTTAAATTTTAAAGTGAACAATTAATCTATCTTTCTTCGAGTAAAACATATAAATCCAACAATGTATTCAAAAATGACAACCTTGTCTCACTAAAAAAAAAAACCTTGTTTTAAATGAAGGAGATGCCCGGAAAAGTCTGTTGAGGAAAACTTCTATATACAGTCATATGGTCGGAATTTTGTAAATTTACTATGAAAAGTTTATAATTTTAGATTTTTATTTATAACTAATTAGTATAAGTTGGGTTTTTCTCAAAAAAAAAAAAATAGTATAAATTAGAATTAAAATTTGTTATTCTAATATAAAGTTTATTTCATTAAATAGTATCATATATAGAGGTTATATTGTAAAAGTTATTAATATGAGCTTGCATGGGCACCTGCATTTTCTTTCTTTAGATTTTGTTCCTTGAGATTTCATGAAATTTAATATAGGATAAAAATGTGACATGAAGATGATATCTCCATGGAAACGAGGTAGTTCATTAAATTACTAGATGCACTTTCGATATCTATGGATGTGGTAGATATGTATGTAACTAAAAATCAATGTTAAGTTGTTATCAAACATGGTGGATTGTTTTGTATTTTAGTGGGCAAACAAAAATATGCCTAAAGAGGGGACGGTCAATTACCCATAGCAAGAAATGGTCCATGTATATAAATAAAGGGGGTAATATCTTTGTGGTGGCGCATGACCTTGCAAGTGTCCATTTGCATGTGCATTTTTTCATGTCAAGTGATTATCATCGTCATCTTCATCTTCATGAAAATGAGTGAAAGATAGGGTTTCCTCCTCATATTATGGGAGCATGTGGGTCCCATTTTCCCAACCACAACCCTAGCTAGAGCTCATCTTGGCCGTTAATTTTGTCTTAAGTGCATATGCAATGTAGGTTTCAAGTGAAAA
>CANYLF010109199.1:0-12402 GCA_948193215.1 Bocquillonia castaneifolia
ATGTTTTATATAGTCATTATGCATGTATAGGGGGCTGTTTTGATTATTGTTTTTGCCTATGCATGTAGTAGTTAATTTTAGACATTCTAGTGCATTTTAAAGGTCTTGTAAGTGCCTAGTTTGCACTAGTTTGGCATGTGCTCTAATTTTTTTGTCTAATGCATGCACAATTTCGATCATAGGGCTGTTTTTGGTTCTATTTATTGCTAGGATTAAATGGTGTAATTGTGGTACACTGTCTTATAATTCCATGTCACTTTAGCACCTAATTGCGAATGCTTATTTTTGGTTTCATGTTTGCATTGTTATAGGCTCATTTTTTGTTGTTTGGTGCTTGGTTTTGTAGGCAATGTCAACACCTCTCAAACCGTCCAGAATCGTTTCACGAACAAAAAGAATGAAGCTTGGTATACAATGAACAAGGACCATGCATTTGTGGTGGAAAAATTCATTGGTAATGATGTAGAGGAACGGTTTTAATTACGTGCTATTTTTGAACCTTTTGGATGGTCGCAAATGGTGAACATTCGCGGGGACTACTAACCCGAATTGGTGAAAGAATTTTATGCCAATATTCAACATAAGGGTGATGATGACTTCACTAAGATTACAATCACTGTCTGTGGTCACGAGCTTGCGATTATTACATCCACCTTGGCTACCTTACTCAGTTTACCGAATGAGGGTCGACGTCTTGCTGCTAAGACTAGGAAGGTTCACATTAACCCTCATTGGCAAGTTCAGGAAGCTTTACAGAGGTTTGGTTTTTTAAGGGATCACAGACAACGAATTTTAAGCAAGAACTTGACTGGGAAGCAGAGGTTAGTGCAACAACTTCTGGGTTTTAACATCATTCCCTGTCATCTGAACGGTCATTGGGAGGTACGTGTGCTTGAGATGTATTTACTGGATATTATGTTCACTGGGAGTCCTGCTTTTCCTACTATTAACCTTCCGAAGACTATCATTGCATCCATTAAGTCTGTGATTAGTCCGAAGACCTCCACGGCTTCTTTTTTGAATCCAGTGTTGATTTCTAGGTTTATTCACCGTGCTATTACTCCACTGCCTGCTGGTATTCAGATTGTTCAAAATACAAGTGCTGAGTGTATCTCTTTTGATACATTGGGTCATTTCCACTATGAGGATGATAGGAAGGATTGGATTTCTATTCAGGGTAGGAGGTCTGCTCCTACTAGGGAGAATGTTTATGTACCACAGGAGGGGGATGATTTTGTTTTAGGAGAAGTTTCTGTAGGTGTTTCTAGTTCTACGACCCAAGCTTCTACGTCTGAGCTTGTTATAAGGTGATTGTACCTCCACCTGCTACCCCTGTTGCTACCATCACGAGTCATCTTCTATTATTCTGCGTCACTTACTTCGGCTTTGTAGATCCGGGGAGCAGGCTGCTGTAGCTCGTCATGCACAGGTCATGCGCTGTCATGATCGGCTTGAGCGTGACATGTCTTTTCTGTGCAACCGTGTGACTGAGATTGAGTCTAGGTTACCTGCAGCCAACTATTACTAATCGGTGTTATCTTTTTCTTTATTTCTTTTTATTTTTATTTTGTTTTGTTTTTGTTGTTTTTGTGTGTTTCAGCCTCTATTTGTACTCGCCAGGACTTGGTTTGGCGTCGGCTTAGGATCATTTCAGGGAAGCCTACTTCATTTCTTAATTTTCCTTTTGTTTTTCTTAAACATTGGGGACAATGTTTAATTCAAGTGTGGGGGAGGGGATTATTGTAATATGATGCTTATTAAGTGTGTTATGGCTATTTATAACTTTTATTATGCTCTATGTGTATTATTTGTGTTGTTTTTCATGTTTAGCTTTGAGAATATTGAGTTGATACTTATTTTCATTAAGTTAATTGTTCAAATTTGTTTCAATTGGAGCTTAATTATGATGATAATTGTGTTGCTTAGCTTATGAACAATTACTTAGTTAAAGTTACTATTAAACTTGAGTTTTCTATTTCTAATTTTTGGTGTAATTAATTGATTGTGAGTTCAATTATATGCTAAGATTCTCAACATTGTACTTAATCCGTGTGAGCTTTTGAGCTTCATTGAGCTTATATCTTGTGCATGCTCCTATTTTTGTTGTTTAGTGAATCTTGCTTGGTGAGAATTCATTAGAACTTGCCTTAGTATGCATTTGAAATTGACATGATTTTATTAGAAATATGAAAGTGATAAGGGCAATTAGGTTTAACTTCTAGCCAAATGAACCACCTTATTACCATTAGTAAACCAAGTTGAGCCTTAATTCCTTTTTCTTGTTGAATTTTGCCACAATTTTGAACTAAATTGAGCCACTCGTTTATCTTCCCTTGTTCTAACGTGAAGGTACATTTGTATAACTCTTGTTTAATTATATTGTGAAGATATTTGTTGATTTTGAGGTACTCCATGGAAGTAAGTGCCAAAGGTGTTAAATGTTTATTGCTCAATGTTTGAATTGAAAAAATCTTTGAATGAAAAAGATTGAACAGAGTAGAAAGAAAAATGAAATGAAAAAAAAATGTTGAGTTAAAGTTCAAAGAAATGTGAATTGAGCATAGTAAAGTATTGTCAAGTAATTTGAAGTGTAAAAATGGAAGTACCCTTGTTTTGATTTCCATTTCTTCACAAGTAATGTTTAGAGTTGAATGAACTTTATTTTAACCGAATTCCTTTTCTTTTCCTAAATCCTACCTTGTCCCAAGCCACATTACAACCAAGATAAGACCCTTTGATTTGTATTTTCAATGATTTTAGTGGAGGCCTCTTAATTAAAAGGCAAGCTTATGCTTGAATTTCTTCCTTACTTTGATTATTGAGTGAAACACTTTTACCCTTAAACACTTTGGAGTTGATGTGAGATTTTGTAAAAGTGTTGGGATGATTGTGTTAATTGGATTTGCATTTCTATTGGTTATGCTTGGATTTTGATTTGGTAAACTTAAGTTTAACATTACTTGTCATTTTTAAGTGGTTTATCATTGGTTAAGTAAGGTAATTGTTATTATGATGAAAGCTCTTGATTGGGATGGGATTGAATTTGATTTAATGACTTTAAGTGTTGATTAAATTTGCTTGAGGACAAGCAAAAGCTCAAGTGTGGGGGAATTTGATAACCGGTTGTGATTCTTGTTTATTTGTTAGTTTTAAGTCCAAATTCTTCACCAATTGAGTTGATTTCACACTTATTTATTCATATTTTGTAGTTTTTCAGTGTTAGAAGCGTACGGAGTTGAATTGGAGTGAATTCGGGGTAGGAACGGTCATGAAAAGTCAGATTTTTCTCATGGCCTGCACCTGGCCAGCACCTGACCGGCACTGGGCAAGTTCTAGTGAAATTTCAGGAAAAACGGATGAAAATTCTGGGCTGGCCTGCACCTAGCCAAAAGCCACCAGAAAAACTCCTCTAGAGCTGAGGTTGGCCGGCAGCAATGCCCAGCCGGCCAGCTCAGCAGAAACACGCGATTTTTGATTTTTTTTCAGGGTTTTTGGGTATTTTTGATCTGTACTATAAATATAACTCTACTAGACTTATTTTGGGGGTTACACTACTTTTAGTTTAAGTTATTTTAGAGAGAAAACACGTAGAAACACATATTTTCTCAAGATCAAAGGTGGATTTGCAAGAGATTTGTGAAGATTCAAGCTTTGGTTGTTCTTCTCAAGAGTAAGTTCTTCTTCCTTTGTTTCTATTATGTTTAATTTAGCTTTGTTATTAAGTGTTATGGATTGTTTGTTGGTTTTTACTATGATTATGAACTAAACCCCCTACTAGAGTAATGGATGAAATCTAGTAAGGGAGTAATTAGATTAACGATGTTTGAATCTCTATTTTAATATAGTTTTTCATTGTTTCTTCATTCAATTCAATTTTCAAGTGCTTGATTAACATATATCTTGATTGGCCACCTAGATCTATGTTTCTTAGGGTTTATAATTGAATCAATGGATTGTTGTAACCCGGAATTGGAAATTGAGCTTGTATAGATGTTAATACGGACACGGCAATTAACCTAAACTTGAATTAAATATTTGCTTAATGGATTTGATTGTTAATCAGTGTGCAACAATAGATTAGCATAGTTGATTGATTCAAATACATTTTTCTAGCTAGATAGAGGATTAAAATACTTTCGAAAAGTCTTGCTTGAATGAATTCACATTGTTAATTGAATTGCTCCTTCTAGATGAAATCCGGAACTCTAGTGTTTGTTTTATTGGTTGTTTCTTAATCTTAATTATTTTTGGTATTGTGTTTAATTATTTGTTTTTTTTACTATCTTTGTTTGAATTAGTTTTAGAACAATTTCAAAATCAACTCAAGGGTTTTCATTTTACTTTCTTCTCAATTATGCCTATAATCGAAAGATTTCCACGATTGTCCTTGTGGATTCGACCTCGTACTCCGAGTATATACTACAGCTATTCTGTACACTTGTGGGAGTTGTCATTAATCCTCTTTTAACTAATTGAATATATGCCTCTCTAAATTCACTCTTTCTATGATTGGTCCATTTAAAAGGTGTTAGCCTAATTGCGAAATTTAATCTCCAATTTTGATATTGACATTTATCTAGGTCAGTTTTAATTCTAATAATTTAAAATACAATTTTTTAAGGAATATTTGGTTTATGTCTTTGAGTTAAATTTGGGAGCGAGTCCAAGCACAAAAGAAACTATTAGATGTTTTATGTAGTTTAAGAGGATTAAAAAGAGACTACTAGTTGTTTGTGTGCTACTATGGCCACATGGTGTATACATGAGCTTGGCTTAATAGTTGCTTAAAGTATGCCCATGAGCTCGTTGCTTACTTTAAGGCAACAAACCAAATGTTGTGCGACGAGTACAATATGTTCATTGCTTAATAAATTGAAAGCAACAGTGGGCCACTTGAATGTCATTTTGGTCATTGTCATAATTAAAGCTTAAAACAAATTGTGCACGTATAAGCAACGAGTACATTATGGGCTATTTTTGCTCGTTACTTGTAATTTGACTTGTACAACGAGCTTCACACAAGCTAGAGTGGCTCATTACTTAACTCCTTCAATGAATCAAGGCTTCAAAAGAAATTATCAACAAGCCATGCATGAGCTTATAATGACCATTGCACTTTAATTCTCTATTTTTTAAGTCTCATAAAAGAAAGAGAAAACAGATCTCAAAACTTGACAATAACTCTATTTTCTTTCCAATGGTCTCAAAGTCATTTGAGGGTATAAAAGCAAGCTATAAACTCATTTTTAAAGTAAGCAATTACTTTGAATTTATTATCTAAGCTATTGTGAACCCTAATTTGAATTTGAGCACAACAATTTCAATTTTCTCTAATTATTTGATTCTTGAGCCTTGTGTGCTCTTTGAAATCCTTGTAAATCTGGCTTGGGTTGAGTGAGGTTTAGGAATTCATTATTGTGAAATTTTTAAGTGTGAGCCTAAAGGAAAACACTTGGGTACAAGGGTTTTTATTGAGAGAAACACTTGAGATGGGTAAGTGGGTTTAGCCTTGAGAAAAATCACATTATAAAAGGTTTAGAGTAACCCATAAAATCATTTGATTGATGGTGGAATACACAATTGGAGATTGAGGAGTGGATGTAGGGTTTGGATTGAATCCCGAGCCACTATAAATTGCTTATGTTGTGGTTTGAATCTTTTAATTTTTAATTTTCCATCAGTGCTAAGTTTTAATCAACCAACCAATTCACCTCCCCTCCTGGTTGTCAAGGGGATTTCAGAAGGCGTTTTTGGCAAAGTATGCAGACAATTCTAAGCAAAAAAAAAAAATAGAGAGTTGGAAAATAAAGGGTATGAACTTGAAAGAGGAGAGCTGGAAAATAAAGGGAATGAACTTGAAAGACGAGAGCTGGAGTTTTTAACGGGCCTTAAGGTGGTCAAATGGAGCTTTAGTGATGGGATTGCTTGACATGCCCCTAATCCATAAGTCATGCCCCTAATTTATCAGCCTTCTCTCCTAAAGTTACCATACTCATTTAAGTGAGATTTAAATGTAGAAGATTTTGTGGATTTACGATTTATGTGATGTTATTTTTTGTAGAATTCAACAAGAGAGTATAGATGAAGTAGGGTTGAAGGGACATGTGAGGAAAGCATTCTACTGCCATTAATGTGAAGAGTATAGTAGATGAAGAATGAGGAAGTTATGTTAAGTAAGCTGGAGTTCATAAATTGCTTTGTATGATCTTTAGATTCATGTTAGTGTTATTGTTGTATTTTTCATGCTCAGTTTTTAGCCTATTAAAAAGGAAGGCAAAGGGAGCAATGACAATGGTGGCAACAACATGCCTATAGACGGCCAATACATATGGAATCATCCCTTAATTTAGAGTAGATTTTGATATAATGGACATTCCAAAAAAAAAAATACTACATGGGGCATGTAGATAAAAAGGGGTTTCCTCAGTGGTCTAAGCCTTGACTGACGACTGTGGCATTGTGCATTTAGTGATAGGAGCTAATGAGGGATTCGCCACACGAACCGACATTGGGAACATCTTTATTGGTATATGTCTTGATTCCTTTAAGAAATACGAAGCCGCCTTGACCTCAAAGATTTTGGGATCGGACTACCGCATTCCTTAAATTGTGATTCTTTACAGCCATTTTTAGTATTATTTCTACCTTTATTTCCACTAATGAACATGATATACCAAACAATAATTTCCTTACATTTTATATACCAAGCATGCCAAAAGTGAGTTTCTATTTACAGTCAAGGATTCATTTCACATTACCAAGTTAGCATTTATATTCAACTACATTCAAAGGTTTATAACAAACATAGCAATAAGCAACACAACCTAGGTTTCTACCACTTTTAACCTAATTGACTACCGAATAAGCATTTACAAGTCAATTTACATGCATATTTACAATTTAAAGTTTACCAAAGAAGGTTCAGAGACTTACCTCATCATTTATTTCCACGTAAATGCATTATTTTAAGCTGATTAGCATGTACTCCACTTTCCAGGAGCAAGAGCCTCTAAGGAGTGGTGTTTGCCACCAATGCCGTTATAGGAGTGGCTTTTGGGCCAGTGGCGTTTGGGGCAAATGTCACTTCCTCGATGTCATTTGTGATCCTAACACAGAAAAAACGTACAGAAATAAAGAAATGCATTTTCTGGGTTCCCTATGCTCAGAAATTGATAGAAAATGATAGAAATGCATTTATCTATGATGCAAACATCCTAAAAACAATCTAGAATGGCAAAGCACAACCTAAATCTACATAGAAAATTATGTACAGTGATATTTAAAATGCACAGAACGTGAATAATAAGCATTCGTGAATGACATTCAATATGGATTTTCATATGCAAAAGATCATAATAAATGCAAAATGTGATAAGAAACACATTTTCAATAGCATTTAATTCATGTTAACATGCAAATAAACCCATTTACAATGATTTGATGACATATGATTCATGGCATGAATGTACAGGAAGTTTCAATTACAATGTATATGGCATACAAATCAATGATTTAATGATCAATATAAACAATAAAAGAAATAGAAAACTTACCTGTGCTTGAGGACCCTCAGAAACTTTGAGTGGTATTTCAAAACTCTTCTTGCTTTGGTTGATCACATATTGTGCTTTGTGCAACATTTTTATTCTTGATTTAAACCCAGAAAGAATGTCTTTCAAAAATGTATTCAATGTAAGTGTTTGTGCAGAACTTCTATGTGTGAAAGTCTGCCTCTCCCTTCTGTGTTTTTTTAACATGCCTTTTATAAGCAAAGGCTAGGGAGTTTGCTTAGCAATCAAGCTGTGTTCAAATTTTGAAAGCCGCCATCCTATATCAAGATTCATTCTCAATGAGTCTAGTCTTGTTAATGGACTTTCGAAGTCAAAGCTAGATTCAAAATTCAAAATGGGTGTGATCGGTAATCCTATACAGATATACGTGCTTTTGAAATTGAAAAATGAGATGAAGATGATGATTGTAAATTGAATTCAAATTAAGATATAAATGCTTTGAAATAAGTTTGAATGAAGTTTAACTCAATCCAATCACTTCAAGGGTTTGAATTTGAATTTTCGGATGAAACCAGTTAGAAGTGCGTCAAAATTTGAAGATTTATAGCCATTTATGTCGTAGTAGCATTTGCGACCCAACGCCACTCCAAGGAATGGTGTTTGGGGCTCAATGCCATTCCAAATAGTGGCATTTGGCGCCCATGTGCGACATGAGTGGCGTTGGGCCCATTTGAGGCCCTAAATGTCTAAATCTAAAAATGTGTATTGGAGACACAAATGTGCAGAACGGACCAATCTATTTTACTATACAATTTTAGGCCATTCTGACACTCGTACAAAAAGTTATGATGAAAACCATTTGAAATTTGCTTGGTTTTAGGTTAAAATCAACTTTTTTTGACTCAAAATGCACTTTTCAAGTTTCAAAACCATTTTAAAAGCATTTACATGATCTGGGGAGAGCTAATACCACTCAAATTCATGCTTTTCAAGAATGAGTAATCATCATTGGGCCTCCGAGCTGCTTTCTCAAATCTGCAACCAAAAATTAAGTGTTAACAGGGCAACTTATAGTAATGCATCATCCGACACAACAATTTAGCAAAGTAGCATGGGAAGGTAGAGAACAAAAAAAAAACAAAAGAGGCGAGCAGTATGAAGAGATCTGCTAAAGTGTTCTCTCTCCTTTATGGCCTCAGGTTTGCCATAATAGGTTTTGAAATTTTTAAAAGAAACAGGTGTTGAGTAGAAAACTAGTTTAAAAAAATAGTTTTCAGTGAGCTGCTAATGAAAGGGATTAGTTTTGAAAATCCTATGTTGTCTTACTTTTCAAAAATCAGCAATCTTGAAAATCAAAAGTGAATATGCAAGGTTTGATGTTTATTTGTATTGAAAAAAGTGTCTTGGAATGTGTGCACACTTTGAACTTCTGTGTACGTGGGAAAAAAATGCTAGTATAATGTTAGTGGTTTAAAACTATGAATCTAATAAAAATGGAGCTTAAGAGTAGATGTTGGTTGGTGTTGAAAATAAATGTTGATTTAGCAAATGTGTTTTATTTTAGAGAAGAAGGAATTAGTCCGTTGTAGTAACTACAGTGTCTTCACTTTAGTATCATCACTAGTAGAACAACAGCATGCTTGTGTGTAGTCTTCTTATAAAGTTTTTTTTTACTTCCAAAGTTTATTTATGAATTTTACCTCTAGAGTGGAAAGCACTATATGATTGTTGCTGATATGGTTTTCTAATCTGCTACTTAAGTGCGCCTTGCCATCTAGGTGTGGCATATTTTTTTTATACTTGAGTTTTTTTCTTTTTTGATAAGTGGAGGTATTATAAAAATCCACCAAAGGTGGAAAAAAATCCAACTATTGATGGTTTTGCACACTTAAGGCTACATCATCAAAAGAAGGAAAAATATAGCCTAACCCAATTGAAAAATTGCATCGAAACATCTATACAAATCCAAAGATCCATAAGGAAAAGACGGAATTCTAGATTTGAATAAAAATACAACTTGTGAAATACTACGATTAATGGTGTCTCCCACATTTGGAATTTTAGAATCGAAAATACGTGGATTCCTATTTTTCCAAATCTCCCAAACAAGAAAATACCACAAGGAACACAACAAATTGCTATAAGGAGAAGAAGAGCAAACCGCAATCCAGAATTTGAAAAAAATATGTAATGGAGCCTGCATTACAAGAGTGATTCCTAATTTAATGAAAAACCACATCCAAATTAGCCTAACATGCATACGGTGAATAATAAGATGATCAATAGTCTCTCCAAGGTAATTGCAAGCTGTGCATGTAGCTGATATATGCTGGATTCCCCTAACAGCAAGGAAACTCAAGGTAGAAATTTTCCCTTGCATAGCAAGCTAAAAGAAGTGTAAAACACATGGAGCAACTATACCCTTCCATAATAGTTTAAAAGGACTTTTAGAAATGACATTATGCATACCAAAACGACTGGAAAATGAAGTAGCAGTGTATCTGTAGACACCCAATTTTTGGATACAGGATTATGGAAGCAGCCTGGGAGCCTAGTGAAGGATTTGTCCTTTCTGTAAACACTTCATGATTAGATATAAGATGTCTAAGGCTAAATCGTCCTTCAACCAAATCATCAATGAACCGACCGGTTGTTTGGTAATGAACCGACTGGTTGTTTGGCAATGAACCGACCCGTTAATTGGCTCGATATGGACCCGACATTTAAAAGCCCAGTTGAATGTTCGACCGAATCATTGACGAACAACCAACCGATTCTTTTATAAAGGTTCGACCTAACCTGCGTTATTGACAGGGGAAATTACAGTTATTCTCTGTGAAGTGGCTGATTTAACAACTCGTAAGTAGGCTTATGTAAATCTACCATATGAGTACTATAAGAACAAGCTCCTTACGATGCAACAGGGTAGGTTGCATGCAAGAGCCACTTGCAAATGTAGAAGAAATCCTAAGAAGAAGAAAGCACAAAAAGAGGAAGAGAGGAGGAACTCTGTTCTTCATTCCCAATCTCTGCAACCTTTAGTAAAAACTCAAAAGACTTCAACGACGGTACCAAATCATTATATTATTATCCACAAACATCAGAAAGCATCATTTCACAAGGGTTTGGTTGTATTTTTCCATATTTATCATATATTAGGCTACTATAACTTTTGAGATTTTTTCAACTAACTTCATTTTACTTTCTCATTATGTCTATGTCTTCATTATGATGAGGAGATGCTGCTGGAGAAAACAGACTGAAGTTTGGGGCCTCATAACTCAAGTTATGAATCTAAATGTGATTTTGATTCTATAGCTTGGGCTATCTTATAAACTTATTCTTTTAGCCATCTTAGGGTCCCGGTAGCTCCTCTAGGTCTCTAAGTGTTTTATGTATATTTTTGTTGAAAAATATATGTAATAAACAGGTTGATACCAGGACTTCCAACTTTAGTCCCCCATATTACAAAACCAACCAAATGATCGATCAACCGATCAGTTGATTAAATTCCCCATCGCTTGATTGATTTGTGGTACCAGGTTTGTAATTTCAAATATCATTGGGCCTGGGCCTTGTCAAAGGTTTGACCGCACCTTTATCGAAGGTCCGGTTGATCCTTTGAAGAGACGACATGCATCGAGAGGGGGACACAAAGACTTCAGTTGAGAATCTATGAGATCAACCGATCGGTCTTCTCCAAAGAACCGATCGGATGATCGGTAAGACTTTCGAACTCTTTTATTTTTAATGTCAACCACTTAGAATAAATGCCTAAATAATTAACCTATTTAAATAAATAAACTCTGTAAATTAGTAGAATAAAACGGTAGAAATTCATTTCCTCTTTCCTTTCTTTAAAGGTGTATGTGTATATTCCTGCCATTATTTTATCCCGGGTAACTCATAATTAATTAATGTGCAAATATTAACTTATAAATAAAATGTAAAATAATATTAAGAAACCGATTGTAGATGTTTTGCATGTAAATAAATAAGGAAATAATCCACATGGTAAACATGATTAAAATAAATAGAAACCCATCACTGCAGCAAACTGTACTAAATCGATCAGGGTTAATCAAGTAGACTGAATGTCTATAAATAAAACTAATTAGAAACAATATTAGAGATGATCATTCATCCTTGCCAGTGCCATAATTATTTTTCGGGTGATTTATTGCTTTATATTGTTTGTCCTCTATAGGAAACAATGATCTTATTAATTAATTAAATGGAAAATTGCCTTAGTATGGAAGATTTATTCCGAACTCAAAAATTATCTAGAGTGATGACGGATATGAATTACAAAGGAATCAACCTGTTTTATTATCACTAAGCGATCCCAATGCAATTCCGGTGGCGACTCTACATCTTTTTTATAAAATCTAAATCCCAAATAGTGAGTCAGCTCGCCATTGCCACTGGATGCCTCCGCGGGCACACCTTGCTGTCCACACCATTGTTTTATCCATCCATATGACAATGTATTTACCTGTAGTTAAAGAACTCGATTGGTGCACAGCTTGTATGAGCTTAGATAACTTATTTATTTCTCCAACTCAAAGTCTACTTCTACCAATAAACTACCACTTTAACTCTGCCATCTGCGACACTGCGATTATTTATCCATGTGTAAATTATAAAGAACCAGGTACTGAGTAGAAAGGGCACCACTTGTAAGCCAATTATCATGCCAGAAAGAAGTGAAGGAACCTGATTTAACTTGCACTGATATATTAGACATCAGGAAATTGAAAACAGATGTATCTTTGATGCAAAACTTATGAATACCCTTCCATAACGTTGAGCTTTTAAAGACATCCAAACTTTGCAAGTCATGCACTCCATGTATACCTGAACCCGAAGCAATGACATGGTACCATAAAGA
>CANYLF010109400.1:0-29484 GCA_948193215.1 Bocquillonia castaneifolia
GCCAGCAATTTGTTCCAGGTTCCTAATGGCATCTCAAGGGCCAGAAGAAAATTAGTGATGTACCATCCGAGCTGATCTAATTTTTGAAAGAAGCTTTCTTGCTTCTCCTGGAAAACCAGAATAACGAAGGCCATATATAACAGCCCTTTGAGCTGAACGTAAAATTTTCATGCCACTTGTTAAACAAGAGAGCAAGAGCTTGGATGCACACCGGAATCTTCTAGCCTTGCAAAGATTGTGAACCAAGGAAGAATAGGTGTATGAATCTACCATCTCCATTGATCCAAACATTTTCAAAGCATGATCAACCTGACCATCTTTGCACAAATTATCAACCATACAATTTAAAGCAACCAAGTGCGAATCAAAACCCATTGTATTCATATAATGCATATGTTGTTCAGCCCCCAAAAAATTACCTGCCTTGCAAAGCAAATTTATCAAAATTGTGTGTGTGTATTCATCACATTCTAAACCTCTTTTTTCTATTTCATCAACCAATTGATATGCAGCTTCCAACTTGCCTTCTTTGCAATACAAATTTAGCAGTGTATTATAAGATGCTAAATCATGCTCTATACCATTTTTCTTCATCTGCTCCATATATTCAGCTGCCTCTTTAATCCTGCCAGTCTTGACTAAAGCACCGGTAACTGTGCAATATGCAAATCCATCATAAGTATAACCCTTATCGATCATCTCTTGAAATATCTCAATCCCTTGCTTAAACCTCCTAGATCTAAAGTAGAATTTCATAACTGTAGTATAGGTTATAGCATTTGGTGTGTGACCAGATTCCTCAAGCTCTTTTAGCATTCTCCTTGCCGCTCCTAATTTCCCAGATTTACACAACCCACTGATGAGAGTATTATAAGTGACTAGTTGTGGAACAAAACCATAATGTTGACTATTTCGTTGTAAATATCTGAACAACATAAGTGCATTACTAGTATAACCAGACTTGCAAAGGCCGTTAATCATAATATTAAAAGTAGTAGGACATGGGGAAAATTCAAGAAGAATAATGTTCCTGAAAACCCAATATGCTCTTTCAGGTTGTCCGAGCTTAAAGAAGCAATGCATCAGAGTATTAAAAGTCCAGATATCAGGAGCTATATGCCTTTGAAGCATTTCTTCAAAGAGGTCAATAGATTTCAGTAAGAAAGAGTTTCTAGCAGCACCTGCAATCAAAGAATTATAGGAAACGACATTTGGGTTTATACCAGCTTCTCGCATTCGATAAAGGATCGAATAAGCAGCATCGAAGTTAACAAGGCGAGAGTAAGCATCGATGAGTGTATTATAGGTGACAACATCAGGAAGTACTCCCAATCTGATTCCATCAACAATAGCTGATTCAGCTCTATTCAATTGCTTAGCTTTACAAAGAGACGATATGTTTATGTTCAATAATCTAGTGGATAATTTACGAACCATTATAGCTGGCTTGTCCTAACAGTGAGCCAAGTCATTTAGCATTCTTCCACCTTCAATAAATAAACACATAAAACATTGAACAAAATTAGCATAAATAAACAGCCACATTACTAACCAAATAGAAATCTTTATTCAATTGGATTTGATTGACTCAGCGTACAAATAGGGTAGGCAAAAACTAAGTATAGAAACAACCGTAGCCATCAATACCCATTAAAAAAGATTGGATTTTTTTTTTTTTTTTTGCATTTTATAGGTAACCAAGAAACCCAGAAAGGATAATTAATTAAAAACAGAATTTTTAAACCAAAAATAAAATACAGAATTTGATACAAAACAAGGTAGAAAAATTGAACAGCAGTAGTAATCAATAGTGGAAAAGAAAAGAAAGGTTCACGGTGGAGTACATGGCGAGAAGTATGGAGTGCAAGAAGAGGTGAGATGCTGCTGCTGCGGAAGAGGCGGTGGATGACCGGAGCTAATGACCTAACATTAGATCTCAAGTGGCTGCCTTTTGGTTAGCTGTGATTGTTTCTTGTATGTTCTGCTAGCGGTTTCTCTTTTTTTTTTTTTTTATAACTTTGTTTGTTCTTCTAGTGCTTGATAAGTGTGAAAGTGAAAAAAAAAAACAAAAAAATAATGAAAATACAGTGTGGCTGCTGGGTTTCGAACGCATGTCACTCTGGCCACAACGTAGAACTCTTACCACTAAACAACAGCCACAAAGTTCCATAGTACCTTACTTTCATTTTATTCAACTCGTTCATAGAAGCTTTGGTAATTATCATTTTGCAACAAGCAAGCAAATTTTCCCTTCATTTTTCAGTTTTTTGTATTAAGAAAATAATTAATAAAAGATTTAAAATACAATTCTATTTTTTAAAATACTAAAAAGATGTGAATCAATATTAGCAAATTTTAATTATGAATGCAATAAAATAAAGTGGTTTTAATTTTATTTAAAATTATTAAATTAAAAATTAAATAAAAATTTATAATTCTATTATATAATTTTTTTTATAATCATATGAATATTATGATTTTTTTTAATTTTTATTATTTTAACAATCAATTTATTTCATTTCTAAACTTAATTTTTCTTTGAAATTTATGTTTGCACTTTTATTGTTGATTATGTTTTAAAATATGTGTGTTTGAATTTTATATTTACTAGCTGGGAGTCCGCGCGTATTTTATTTCATAAAAATTTATAAAATTTTAATTAATTATTAAAATTAAATCATATGTAAATTAATAATAATGATATTAAAATGTTAAAATACTATATAAAAATTTATTCATAAAATAAAACTAAAGTATTAGCTATATTTCTTCATAAAATTATATCATACGGTATTTTTCTATTTTTATGAATATATCCTATGTAACTTAAGAATTTAAAAAAATTAAAGGATAAAATACATGTCTAAACTATACCATATACCAAAATAAAATAGTATTAATCTAAAAATTTATAAAACAATTTAATAAATTGATATTTATTTATAAATATCAACATATATTTGATAAATAAAACACATAAGAATTTTATAAATTGAAATTCTAATAACTAAACATAAAATATCAGGAAAATTATAGTTGAAAATAATTTTATTTTTTACTTAACAAATTTGACCATTATAATATATTATGCAAGTATGTATATATACATATAATATGTCATTAAAACAATACAACATTAACTTAAAAATTGTTTATAAAATATCATATCTATAAAATTATGGTAGTAAAATAGGTCACTAAATTAAATGTAAGAAAAAAATCTTATATACAATATTATTTGATTTTAATTAATCAATCATAAAACTTAATTCATGAATATACATATATAAGATTATAATTTTATATTGTTTTAATAAAAATTTCAACTTTTAATTTGTCTATACGTATTGAATTTACATAAATAATTAATTGAGTATATGAAATTTTTTTATATATCACATGTGTGTGTGTATAAATATATTAGGTAAAAAATAATGGCTCTCACATTAGAAAATTAACTAATAAAATTAGAGATCAATTAAATATTACATTTTTTGTAGAATATTATACTTTTAATAAATAAAATCAATAATCATGAAAAATCATTAATTAAAAATTATACATCTTTAAGTTAAAAAATAACTAAATTAAACATATAATATTTATACCATATTTAAGTTAATAAAATTTTAAGAATTCAAAATTATAAAAATATATAAAATTAATTCAAACGTGTACAAAATGAAATTAAATATATAAGAGTAAATGTATAGAAAAGTATTAATGAAAGATAGAAATAATAAATAAAAAATAAAGATTAAATGTGAATGACCAATTATTTGCCACATAAGCAAATTGATCTTGAAATTCATTCAAATTTACTAAATTGAAAAATTAGGAATCTACTTTCACACGCGCGCGCGGGCACACAGGCACACACACATATATATATATTTGGACGTTATTAAATTAAATTAATTTTATTTTTTTCTACACTTTGAACATGTTAAATGAGTTTATAGGGTTGAATTATGAATAAATTAGTTAAGTTAGTTTTTTTTGCGCAATAAGTTAAACGAGTTAACTTGTTCATGTTAATTTTAATCCTTTTTTATTTTTGAGGAAGAATGCAATGATATTTTATTCATAAGTAGTCATACGACAACTATAAAATAAAATATTCATACAAACTAACATATTAATAGAAGATAAATTACCTATACTATTAGTAACAAATTGTTCGACTCTAGGTATATGACTATAAATATGTCATGTAAAATCATCGATAACTTAATATCTTTCAAATGATGGAGATTCACATCCTGTATTATAGCATAACAATGATAACCTTCAATCAATATATTAGATTGAACTCCTACAAAAAAGAGGAGAAGAAAAACTTGTACGTAAAAGGAGAGGAAAAAAAGCTCTCAAAAAGAGAGAATAAACCTTCATTAATGGATGAAAACATCTAATTTATTATGAAAAACGGAAAAAAAATGATAAAAAAAGATCTAATAGGGACTTATCGTTGATGAAATCACCAACAACAGCTCTAACCAAAGGAATGAAAAAGAGTTTTCATTGAGAGAAAAAAAAAGAGAGAGGAAGACGGCTAGGATTTTTTGATCTCCTTCTAACACATTTTAGTCCTAATATAACACATTTTAATTTAAATGGGTTATACATGTCGTGTCGTGTCATATTTATTTAACCTAAATATGAATCATTTAATTAAGGGATAATAGTCTTTTATATCCTCACCTTTCCACCAAATTTCAATTCTATCATAACCTTTGAATTGTTTCAGTTTGCTCCGCCATGTTTGTGAATCGTTTCAAATCTATCCAATGCTGACATGGTAGATTTTGAATGGTGCCACTTGTACAAAATGGTTCCAAGTGGCACCGTTAGATGTTGGACATGTCAGCAAAAATTACATGATTGGATAGATTTGAAAAAGAAGATAAATGATTGGATAGATTTGAAACAATTCGCAAACATGGCGGAGAAAACTGAAACAATTCAAAAGTTAGGATACAATTGAAATTTGGTGGAAATGTGAGGATATAAAAGACTATTGTCCCTTTAATTAAATAGATTATATGTACCATATTATGTCAACACATTTAATAAATGAATTATGTTCAAGTTGGCTCTAATTATGTCATGATACATATTCGAAATGACACCTTTTTTTTGAAAGGGAATTGTATTATTTCAGAAAGCTAAGAAACAATATAATCATCAGATAGAGCTTGAAAAGGTACGGGAGGGACATCCTCCATAATAAAAGTCTCTTCCTGAAGGCTAATAGCCTAATGAGAAATGAGATATGCTACTTTGTTTCCATCCATAGGAACACAAAGAAATTTGACAAAAGAAAAAGTCTTTGCCATTTGTAGAATATCCTCCACTAAAAGCTGACCCTAATCAATATAGGACTCAGGATTGTTTATACGTTGCATGAGACCCAAAGCATTTGTTTCCACAATCAGCTTCTGAAAGCCACATTACTGGGCACAAAGAGAGACCCAACAGCATAGCATTTACCTCAGCATATAGAACATCCACTGCTCCTTCTTTTCTGCTGTCCCCTTGTAGACAAAGAGGAGTTTCCTCAGTAGTCCCAGCCTGATTGACCACTGCGGCACTATGCGTTTAGCATGAGGGAGCTAATAAAGAGTCATCACCTGAATCGGCATTAGGAATATCTTACATGGTGTACGTCTCGATTCCCTTAAGAATGCAAAGACACATTGACCCCAGAGATTCTGTGATCGGACTACTGCATTCTTAGGGCGTGATTCTTACTAGCCACTTCTAGAATTATTCTAACCTTCATTTCCTCTATGGAAATTATATCAAAGTAATAAAACAAAGAAAATCCTACACTTTACATGCACAATTCATTTACAAAAGATTGGTTTCTATTATTAACAAACAAGATTCATTTTACAATATTTACCCAATCTGATTAAAAATCAAATTACATGCAAAAGGTGATTAAAACACATATTAGCAACAAACAACACAACCTAATGTCTAGCTTGTTTTAACCTATTTTATTACCAAATGAGCATTATTAGTCATTTTTCATGCATAAAAACATACTTCAATTACCCAAGAAGGATTAGAAGCTTACATTGTCGCTTAATTCCACGCGAAAATGCATTTTCAAGCCAAAAAAGAGCCCAACGCCAGTCCAGAGAACCCAACGCCACTTGGAGTGGTGTTGCATACTTACCAATGCCAGTATGAGAGTGGTGTTACAGGCATATCAACTCCAGTGTGACCACAGCTCCAAAGAAAATTGTAGAAAATCATGAAAAATGCAACAAAATGCAATATACAGATGATTTAAATGCCAAAATCAAATGTTCTAAGCCTAAGAATGTCCAGATCAATTCTAGAACATGTTAGCATGCATCAAAACACATTTAAATATATATTTACACTCAAAGATGCAATTTTTATGGGTTAAAACAACATTAAAATCAATCAAAATTCATATGATCATGGAATAAATTCAGATCTTACCTCAAATGATTCCAAAGCAGAAAAAAAACTATTAGTAGCATGAAAACACATACAGAACATTTATACAAACATTTATTCATGCAAATTAAAGAATTAAATTAAGCATTCAAATAATCATTTAAAACACAAAAGCACATCAAACATGCATTAAATCATGAAAAGAATGATTACATGGTAGAATAGAATTAGAAAAACTTGCCTGTGAATAGCTGGAAGCGACTTGGGAACCCTCAGGGAGCGTTGAATGATGTGTGAACAAGCTTCATTGTTACTAATCACCAAGGAGCAGGCTGTATCTTTCTCAAGAAATCTGGAAATTCTCCAAATGCAAAGGAACCTAAGATTCTAAGTTTAAAAGCATTATTTTCTGAGTTGATTTTAGCTTAAAACCAAATAACAATTAGTTCAATTTCTCTGTATGAATAATTTCCAGCCATCCAACCCCCTTCACAAGAGGAAAAGCTTGCCTTTTATAGGTAAAATAAAATGGAAAAGATGAACTTCATCATCTAAATTTTTATCTCCATTTGAATTCGAATTAGTGATTACCCATTCTTGGGGATTAACCTTATCTCGAATCTGACCTTGTTTCTGGTCATTAGAAGAGTCTAATTCTTTTGACTTCAGCTGTTGTAGATAAATCTCACCATGGACGAGAGATAAAGCTCCTTTTATCTTTAAAAATAAATCAATTTTAAAGGGATAAATGATAGATAATGATAGATGGATGATACTAATCACTTTCTATCTCATCTTAAGCTTAAAAACTGATCTAGAATGAAGCTTATCCTTATCTAATCATTTGGGATTCAAATTTAAGTTGAAAAACTTGTCAAAACTGAAGTTGGGGCTACTAAAATGGTTGCACTGGCGTTGGAGAGGAACTAACACCACTCCCACTGTCGTTTGGGAGGTACATTGGCGTTGGACCTTCCAAGGTCCATTTGAGGCCCGAAACGGCCGAATCTGAAAAATTGTATTAGAGACAAAAATGTGCAGAATGGCCCAATTATAATACCCATAATTTTCAAAATTTGCTATTTTCTAATTCGGGATATAATTGTAATGATTTATTAAGCTTTTATTAACTGAAATTAAAAATAATAGTAAATGGCGTCCGTTTAAGTTATAAAGCTGCATGGACGTGTTAATTATATTCCCGATCTTGCTGTAAAAATTTGGGAGAAAATCGAGTTAAGAATAATATTTAATTTAAGAAAAAGGACTGATTTGTAAACCTCAAAACTTAGTCTTTTATCCCTATACAGTTGCTGGACCTAATTGGGAGAACTAAAACTTCAAAAAATACCCCTATCAGCCCTCCATTTTCTCTCTAATCGCTACAGTAATACCCCGACCGTTTTCACCATCGTTCATCCCTGTCCGGCCACCGTTTGCAGCGATCTTGGTGTCGACTTGAAGCTTGTGATCTCCTCTTTCATTTGGTACCAGAAATTCCAGAAACCATAAACTGTCAGAGGAGAAACGAACATTCGAAATTCTGGCCTAAGGGGGTTTCTTTGTTCGTGATTATCCGACCATTTTCAATCCAAAAGAAGGCCATACAAAGGTAGATTTGGAGGAGTAGAGGGGTTTAGGCTTTGGAATTGACGTTTTTGGTGTTATTTTGACGGTGAATGGAGGGAGACTTTGTTGACGCTGCTAACGAGGAAAAACACACCGATCCAGCCAAACGGTGATAACTGGTGGCACGTGGAGGCTAGAATTAAGCTTCTAGGTGAGCTGCGATGCGTTCTGGGTGGTTGGTGGAGGCTGGTTGGTACTCCGGCCACTACAGACGGTGGGAGGTGAATCCCACGCACCGCCGTCTATGGTGGCAGTGGGACCCACCTTCGACGAGCCTGATTTTAACTTTAAAAATTACCTAAAATTATTCCAAGTAATTTCTATAACTGCAAGTCGGTCCAATTCGTTACGGTTTTTGAATTAAAAATTTCGGAAGCTAAATGTCTGTTTATGTAATTTCTTGAAATACGTGTTTCGCGTGTAATTTGATTGTTTAGATGATTTATGTGTTATTAACATGCTATAAATGTTATAATTAAGTTGAAAAGATATCGAATTGGATTACTTTAATAGTCGAATTAATTAAATCAAACTTTAGGACTGTTAGACCGTTAAATGAGGAAATTGATTATCGGACTATTAAGGATGGTTTGGGGACATTAAATAAGTATAATTAATAGATAATGATAGTGTGATAAGTTAAATAATGTAAAAATATAGATGATGTGGTTTTGGTGATTTAATTGATATGTTTGGTAAGTCCGGGTATATCGGTAGGCCTGGCAATTGGTTGGTGATCATAAAAGTGCTGTTTAATTGCAGGATGGGCTCCACTTCGGTGGAAAGATGTCCATTTTACAGGGGAGATTTTGCCAAAATTTTGGTAGAATTTTCTCGTAAAACGTGATATCGAGATAAACGGATTAAGTAATAAAATACGTTATAGATATAAGTTGATGTTATATATTTTGAGTTCTAAATAGAAATCTACATTTAATTAGGAATTAGGTTTTATTCTTTATCTAAATTATATTTTCATATATTCTATAGAGAATAGCAGGGCCAGAGATAGAGCCAGTGGTTCAGGAGCGCACAGAGGTGCACACTCGTCCTGTGAGTTAAATTCATGCTTGTGAATTGCTTTTAGAATTTAATTATATTATATCATTACATCCATATTAGATATGTTCATTACATTTATGCATAAAATTTAGGTTTTTGGCATTATTATTATTATTGTTATTATTATTATTATGATTATTATTATTGTTATTGCTATTATCATTTTTACTTAATATTATCATTACTAGCTATATACATATACATGTGTGTTATGCATATTCTATGGAATTGTTGTGGATTGTTATGCTTACGGCTGGAGGATCGTTATGGGACGAGCTACCTGGTGGGTGTCACCAGGCAGTGTGCACACAGGAGTCAGGTATGTGGTATGGTATGAGCACAGGACGGGGCTTGCTCGGTGAGGGCTTCCCGGGCACCGATCCTTTTATTCATTGTTTGCACTATGGCTTGCTCGGTGAGGGTTTCCCGGGCTACAATTGCTTTTATATTATGGGGCTTTCTCGGTGAGGGCTTCCCGGGCGCCAGATGAAATATGTTGGAAAAGAGACCCGTGTGGACATAAGTGAAATATTAAAATTGGGTTGGGCTAGAAGTCCATAGGTGTTCTATCTCAATCCTCCACCTTGTATGCTATGATTGAATCACCCATTTACGTGACTATATGTATAGTAGTATTTATATTATATATTATGCATGCTGATGTGAAATAGGTTGCATTTCATAAGTATGGATTTAATTCACCCAGTGCGGTCTGACTCCCCTCAATTTATTTTTTAGGATTCCTCTCAGACCTCTATCAGAAAGTCTCTTCACCGGCTATTTTGAGTATGTTTTAGTATTGTTATTCGGATGTATGAACTCTAGTGCTGCAGTAGTATCGCCTTTGTGTCTAGATGTTATATTTATGGATTTTATCAGACATGTAGTATTATAATGATGTTGTATTACATTATCTATGAATATTTTCTATCTATGATGGATGATGACAGCCCAATGAGGCATCCAGCTTATATGCTGACTATGTTATAATATCATATGACTTCATGGATTATTTATATATCTATTTGAGCAGGTTTATATTATTTTGTGAAATCAGAATATATAATTCTGGTATATTATGTTGAGTTATGATGTTTAACAGGGGTTAGGCTAGCCATGGGTTCCGGTAGCATATAGCTTTCCCGTTCCCTGGTGCCGGTCACGGAACCCGGGTTTCGGTCATGACAAAGTTGGTATTAGAGCTTATGGTTTTATTTTTATGCATATTCTATTTCCTTAGAGTGTCAGAGTCTTTCTTGAAACTACTGCAGCATAGGATCCTTTATCATTTTTGCTAAGTCTTCCTTGTTTCTAGTATTCAGCTTACCGTTAGGACTTTTGTTATTGCTAAAGTTTATGTGTTTATTTTTTTTAGAATGAATCAACGTGCCCGGGGTGGCAATGCACAGCTGTCACATGGTGCTGCAGCTATTAATCAGGCCATGATAAAGGCTATGGCCAGAGGTATAGCACAGGCGTTTCAGCAGCCTAGGCAGGTTTCTGATCTCGAGGCCATCAGCACTTTTGCTAGATCCTTCAGGGTACCATTTGACGGATCGGGGGACTCAATGGATTTCCTGAATATGATCCGAAATAGGGTTTCTTTTGCTGTGAATGATTGTCAGCGGATTTGGATGGTTGAGATATGCATGAAGAGAAAGGCACATGATTGGTTCATAACTGTCGTCGGACCGATGATTGATACTATTACCTGGACTGAGTTTGAGGAGCGATTTCAACAGCATTATATGCACTTATCCTACCAGATGTGGAATAGGGTTCAGTTGATGACCATCTCCAGGAGAGGAGATGAGATAGTCTCGGCATACACTAATAGGTTCAGGAGGCTACTGAGATTTACAGGCCCTTTGATGGAGGATGAGTTATAGATGGCACATTTGTATGTTACTGGGTTAGGACCAGAGTATGCGAGCATGAGAACCGAGGATCAGACTCTGGATTTTATTTATGTTGAGGCTGTGTCTATAGAGGAAAGGTTGCAGAGTCACCGAATAGTGCCGAGTTCTGCTGGAGCTGGTAGTTCCCAATCTAGGGGATAGACTGGTGGATACGCTGGAGGACAGTATGGTTCAGGTAGACAACAGTCACAAGGGACCTTCCAGATGGGATCTGGAGGAGGTCAGGCTGGATCCTCTCAACGAGTACATTATGGGTAAAGAGAACATAGCAGAGGCAGGCATGGCAGAGGCAGTAAGGGTAGTTCATGGATGAGATCTGCTAGCAGTAGTAGCAGACAGAGTTCGAGATATAGTAGTGCCGACTACAGCAGCTCTAGTTTTGGCCCCAGTTCCTGTCAAAATTATGGTAGGGTCCATCAGGGACCATGTCACCTTGGCCAGAATGTATGTTATAGATGAGGACAACCAGGGCATTTTGTGAGGAATTGCCCATTTTATCCTTCTCCGGGTCAGACTCAGTTTCACTTGACTTCCTCAGCTTCTAGTGCAGCACCACCACCAGTGCAGCCACGACCTCAGTACCCGACCCCATATTAGACTGGACCTTATCAGGCAGGCCCTTCTTAGGGTGGATTTTAGATGGTTGGCCAGTAGGGCCGTGGATTCGGGGGTAGAGATGTAGGTAGATTTGGAGGCAGAGGTAGTGGTAAAGGCACGGGTCAGGCTTCTACTTCTCAGCAGCCTGATGGAGGCCAGGCCAGGGTTTTCACTCTTACCCCATAGGATGCATAGACATCTAATGCTGTTGTCGCAGGTACTATTTTAGTATGTCATTCTGAAGCTTTTGTATTGTTTGATCCTGGTGCTACACATTCCTTCATTTCTCCTACCTTTGCATCACGAGCCGGGTGTAGAGGAACTAGGATGTTAACCCCGCTGTCAGTAGCCACTCCGTTGAGTAAAGCTCTGGTTACTGACATTGTCTTTCTGTTATGCCCTGTGAGAATCGAAGGCAGGGAGATGATGGCAGATCTGATCTTGTTGGATGTGATGGACTTTGATGTAATCCTAGGGATGGATTGGTTATCCCAGTATTATGCTACCCTAGATTGCAGAATGAAAGAAGGGATATTTAAAATGCTGGGAGATGAAGAGTTCAGATTCAGAGGTGAGAAGTGTAAAATGCCTCAGAATCTAATTTCAGCCATCACAGCTAGAAAGTTGCTTAGGCGTGGATGTCAGGGATTTTTGGCAGTAGTCAAAGACACAACTCTAGAAGCAGATGATGTTAGTGAGGTGCCAGTGGTATGTGAATATCCGGATGTGTTTCCAGAAGAGTTGCCAGGGTTTCGGATAGGGAGATTGAATTCTGTATTGATGTGGTTTTTGGAACCGCTCCCATTTCTATACCGCCATACAGAATGACCCCAGTTGAGTTGAAGGAGCAGTTACAGGAGGTACTTAATAAGGGTTTTATAAGACCCAGTGTTTCTCCCTGGGGTACACCTGTGTTATTTGTGAAGAAGAAGGATGGTACACTCCGACTCTATATTGATTACAGAGAACTGAACAAGGCGACAGAAAAGAACAAGTATCCGCTTCCTTGAATTGATGATTTGTTTGATCAGTTGCAAGGTGCCTAGTGGTTTTCCAAGATTGACCTGAGATCAGGTTACCATCAGTTAAGGATTAGAGAAGAAGATATTCCTAAAACTGCATTCCAGACTAGATATGGTCACTATGAGTTTCTAGTGATGTCCTTTAGGTTGACTAAAGCCCCAGCAGCCTTTATGAACTTGATGAACATAGTGTTAAGACCATTTCTAGATTGGTTTGTGATCGTGTTCATTGATGATATCATGGTGTATTCCAAAAGTATGGAGGAGCATGAACAACATTTAAGGATGGTGTTGGAAACTTTAAGGAGGGAACAGTTGTATGACAAGTTTTTAAATGTGAATTTTGGTTGGATAGTGTTACTTTCTTGGGGCACGTGGTGTCCAAGGAAGGGATTCAGGTTGATCCAAAGAAGGTTGAAGCTGTATTGGATTGGCCTAGACCTACTATAATCACAGAGATTTGAAGTTTTGTGGGTTTGGCAGGCTACTATCGGAGGTTTGTACAAGACTTCTCTCAGATAGCAGCCCCATTAACATGCTTGACTTAGAAGAATATCAGATTTGAGTGGGATGAAGCCTGTGAGAACAGCTTTCAGTTGCTAAAGGAGAGGTTGACTACATCACCTGTGTTGACCTTGCCTTCTGGAACTAATGGCTTTACTGTGTACTGTGATGCTTCTAGAGTGGGTTTAGGGTGTGTGTTGATGCATAATGGGCGAGTCGTGGCTTATGCTTCTAGGCAGTTGAAGAACCATGAGAGGAATTACCCTACCCACGATCTAGAGTTGGCTGCTGTGGTGTCTGCTGTGGTGTTTGCCTTGAAGATTTGAAGGCATTATCTCTATGGTGTATCTTGTGAGATATATACTGACCATAAAAACCTAAAGTATATATTTCAGCAGATTAACCTGAACATGAGGTAGACCAGATGGTTAGAACTATTGAAGGATGATGATTGTTCAATCATGTATCATCCGGGAAAGGCTAATGTTGTGGTAGATGCCTTGAGCAGGAAATCAGCTGGAAGTCTTGCTCATATCAGTGGTGGAAGAAGACCTCTACACAGGGAGATTGACCAACTGTTTGATCAAGGACTACAATGGTGGGTGAACAGGCATGGATGTTTGATTGCATAGTTCAAAGTAAGATCTGTATTTCTGGACCGAGTGAAAGTAGCTCAACCACAGGATCCAGAGTTACAGAGGATTCTGTACCAGGTGCAACAAGGCATAACAGAAGAGTTCAGGGTTGATGGTGAAGGCATTTTAAGGATGGGCACTAGGGTGTGTATGCCTAAGATTGACAACCTACAGAAGGAGATTGTGGAAGAAGCTCACCATACACCTTAAAGTGTTCATCCATTGCAACTAAGATGTATTATGATTTGAAAAGTATGTACTGGTGGAGCTGGATGAAGAAGGATATAGCAGAGTTTGTGTGCAGGTGCATGACTTGTCAGAAGGTGAAGTTAGAGCACTAGAGACCTTATGAATTGCTTCAGCCATTACCTATCCCAGAGTGGAAGTGGGACATGATCACGATGGACTTTGTTACTGGGTTACCTCGTACCTAAAGTGGGTATGACTTAATCTGGGTGATTGTTGATAGATTGACCAAGTCAGCTCACTTTATCCCAGTAAAGAAGGACTACATTGTGCAGAAATTAGCTGAGTTGTACATTTTTGAAATAGTACGTCTGTATGGGGTTCCAGAGTCCATTGTATCAGATAGAGATTCAAGTTTCACCTCGATGTTCTGGCGAGAGCTGAAGTCAGCTTTGGGAACCAGACTTGATTTTAGCACAGCTTTTCACCCTCAGATGGATGGGCAGTCTGAGAGAACTATTTAGACCTTGGAAGATATGCTTTGGATGTGTGCTATGGATTTTGGTGGCTATTGGGATTTGAATATTCCATTGATTGAATTTGCTTACAATAACAGCTATCATGCCAGCATTGAAATGGCACCATTTGAAGCATTATATGGCAGGAAGTGCAGATCCCCTTTGTGTTGGGATATTGGTGAAAGGCATCTTTCTGGGCTTGAATTGGTTCAGATTTCTTCAGAAAGGGTTCCATTAATCCAGCAGAGATTGAAAACAGCTTTCAGCAGATAGAAGAGCTATGCAGATCCTAAGAGAAAGGATATTTCATTTCATGTTGGCGACTGGGTGTTTCTGAAGGTGTCACCTATGAAAGGTGTGATGAGATTTGGCAAGAAGGGTAAATTGGCACCTAGATATGTGGGACCTTATGAAATTAAGGCTAGAGTTGGTGATGTGGCTTACAGATTGGCCTTGCCACCAGAGTTGTCTAGAATTCACCCGGTTTTCCATGTATCCATGTTGAGAAAGTACATTTCTGACCCATCACACGTGATCCAGACAGATGATATTAATATTGGGGAAGATTTGACTTATGATGACTATCCAGTGGCTGTAATTGACCATCAAGTGAGACAATTTAGATCCAAGTCAATTCCAATGGTGAAAGTGGTTTGGAGGAACCATTCTGTAGAAGATTGCACTTGGGAATTGGAGCAGGATATTCGGGAGTAGTTTCCCCACTTGTTTCTCCAACGAGGTATGTTCTTAAATTCGAGGATGAATTTATCTTAAGGTGGGGAGAATGTAATACCCGTAATTTTTGAAATTTGCTATTTTCTAATTCGAGATATAATTGTAATGATTTATTAAGCTTTTATTATCTGAAATTAAAAATAATAGTAAATGGTGTCCATTTACACTATAAAGCTGCATGGACGTGTTAATTATATTCCCGATCTTGCTGTAAAAATTTGGGAGAAAACTGAGTTAAGAATAATATTTAATTTAAGAAAAAGGACTGATTTGTAAACCTCCAAACTTAGTCTTTTATCCCTATACAGTTGCTGGACCTAATTGGGAGAACTAAAACTTCAAAAAATACCCCTATTAGCCCTTCATTTTCTTTCCAACCGCTACAGTAGTAGCCCGATCGTTTTCACCATCGTTCATCCCCGTCCGGCCACCGTTTGCAGCGATCTTGGTGTCGGCTTGAAGCTTGTGATCTCCTCTTTCATTTGGTACCAGAAATTATAAAAACCATCAACTGTCAGAGGAGAAATGAACGTTCGAAATTCTGGCCTAAGGGGGTTTCTTTGTCCGTGATTATCCGGCCATTTTCAGTCCAAAAGGAGTCCATACAAGGGTAGATAGGGAGGAGTAAAGGAGTTTAGGCTTTGGAATCGACGTTTTTGGTGTTATTTTGACGGTGAACATAGGGAGACTTTGTTGACGGTGCCGACAAGGAAAAACACTTCGATCCGGCCAAACGGTGATAGCTGGTGGTGCGTGGAGGCTGGAATTAAGCTTCTAGGTGAGCTGCGATGCGTTCTGGGTAATCGGTGGAGGCTGGCTAGTACTATGGCCACCATAGACGGTGGGAGGTGAATCCCACGCACCACCGTCTGTGGTGGTAGTGGGACCCACCTCCGACGAGCCCGATTTTATTTTTAAAAATTACCTAAAATTATTCCGAGTAATTTCCGTAATTGCAAGTCTGTCCAATTCGTTACGATTTTTAAATTAAAAATTCTGGAAGCTAAATGTCTGTTTATGTAATTTCTCAAAATACGCGTTACGCATCTAATTTGATTGTTTAGATGATTTATGTGTTATTAACATGTTATAAATGTTATAATTAAGTTGAAAAGATAACGAATTGGATTAATTTAATAGTCGAATTAATTAAATTGGACTTTAGGACTGTTAGACCGTTAAACGAGGAAATTGATTATCGGACTGTTAAGGATGGTTTGGGGACATTAAATAAGTATAATTGATAGATAATGATAGTGTGATAAGTTAAATAATGTAAAAATATAGATGATGTGGTTTTGGTGATTTAATTGATATGTTTTGTAAGTCCGGGTATATCGGTAGGCCCGGCAATTGGTTGGTGATCATAGAAGTGCTGTTTAATTGTAGGATGGGCTCCACTTTGGTGGAGAGATGTCCATTTTACAGGGAAGGTTCTGCCAAAATTTTGGTAGAATTTTCTCGTAAAACGTGATATCAAGATAAACGGATTAAGTAATATAATATGTTATAGATATAAGTTGATGTTATGTGTTTCGAGTTCTAAATAGAAATCTAGATTTAATTAGGAATTAGGTTTTATTCTTTATCTAAACTATATTTTCATATATTTTGTAGAGAGTAGCAGGGCCAGAGACAGAGCTAGTGGTTCAGGAGCGCACAGAGGCGCACACTCGTATTGAGAGTTAAATTCATGCTTGTGAATTGCTTTTAGAATTTAATTATATTATATCATTACATCCATATTATATATGTTCATTACATTTATGCATAAAATTTAGGTTTTTGGCATTATTATTATTATTGTTGTTATTGCTATTATCATTTTTACTTAATATTATCATCACTAGCTATATACATATACATGTGAGTTACGCATATGCTGTGGAATTGTTGTGGATTGTTGTGCTTGCAGCTGGAGGATCGTTATGGGATGAGCTACTTGGTGGGTGTCATTAGGCTGTGTACACAGGAGTCAGGTATTTGGTATGGTATGAGCACAGGACGGGGCTTGCTCGGTGAGGGCTTCTCGGGCGCCGGTCCTTTTATTCATTGTTTGCACTGCGGCTTGCTCGGTGAGGGTTTCCCGGGCGGCAATTGCTTTTATATTCTGGGGCTTGCTCGGTGAGGGCTTCCCGGGCGCCAGATGAAATATGTTGGAAAAGAGACCCGTGTGGACATAAGTGAAATATTAAAATTGGGTTGGGGTAGAAGTTCGTAGGTGTTCTATCTCAATCCTCCGCCTTATATGCTATGATTGAATAACCCATTTGTGTGACTGTATGTATAGTAGTATTTATATTATATATTATGGATGCTTATGTGAAATAGGTTGCATTTAATAAGTATGGATTTAATTCACTCAGTGATGTCTGACTCCCCTCAATTTATTTTTTAGGATTCCTCTCAGACCTTTGTCAGAAAGTCTCTTCGCCGGTCTTCTTCTTCACCGGCTATTTTGAGTATGTTTTAGTATTGTTATTTGGATGTATGAACTCTAGTGCTGTAGTAGTATCGCCTTTGTGTCTGGATGTTATATTTATGGATTTTATCATACATGTAGTATTATAATGATGTTGTATTACATTATCTATGAATATTTTCTATCTATGATGGATGATGACAGCCTAGTGAGGCATCCAGTTTATATGCTGACTATGTTTTAATATCAGATGACTTTGTGGATTATTTATATATCTGTTTGAGCAGGTTTATATTATTTTATGAAACCAGAATATATAATTCTGGTATATTATGTTGAGTTATGATGTTTAACAGAGGTTAGGCTAGCCACGGGTTCGGGTAGCATATAGCTTTCCCCTTCCCTGGCACCGGTCACGTAACCCGGATTTGGGTCTTGAAACCAATCTACTATAAATTAAAGTTTCAGGCCATTTTGAGGCTCGTATAGGAAGTTATGGCCAAAAACTATCTGAATTTTGCACGATTAGGTTTAAAATAAGCTAGTTTTGACTCAAAATGGGTTTTTCAAGTTTCAAAACTTGTTTAAAAGCTGATTGGTGATTAGCACAAAGCCAACATCATCCAACTCATGCTAATTAAAGCATATGCTATCATTATTAGGCCTCCGAGCCGTATCCACATTCCTGCATCCAAAAATTTGGTATCTACACCACTGAAGCCATTGCTCTTCCTATATGATCTTTAATAACAAACCCCAGCCCCGTTGGATTCTCCCTAGTAAAAACAGCGGCATCGCTATTTAATTTCACAAGTTTAACTGTAAGAGGCTTCCATTTGTGCGACACAATAGCAACAGGCTTATTTTGCTTTGGCTTAGTCTCCCTGAATTCTTGAAATAACCTTTCAGCCTGTTGGGATACTAGAATTGGCTGCGAAGAAATACCCTTAAATAATTCTTTATTCTTTTGGTTCCAAAGACTTCATAGGCACATAACAAACATGGCAAGGTGATCTTAGTCCAGCTGAATTTTTACCTCCTCAAATCAGCTTTACAGCGTTGGACAATTAGAAGCATCGACTCGTAGACCCATAGGTGAGCAAAGCCAGGCAGCTCTGGCATAAGGGCATTTTTTGAAAATATGCGGTGAAGATACATTTTCGTAACCACACCTGAAATAAGATCTTTCTACCTGGATATTTCTCTTGGCTAAGTAATCAACTATAGGGAGAGCATCAGAGATCAGACCCCATAAGAAAATTCTGACTTTTGGTAGGATATTCATCTTCCAAATAAGCTTCTAAATAGGATTGGAACTAGATGATGTGGAGGCCTGATTGCAATCCTGGGACATTAGCTCTTTCATAAGATGATATCCAGAATGGACTTCATATTGTCCGGATTTAGTATGAGGCCAGTACATAGCATCTGGTGGCAGTCAAAAACTGATAGGCAATTTTAGAATCACTTCAGCTTCAAATAGGAGAAAAGGATCTTATACTAGTTGAATATTCCAACATCGGTGCTCTGTAATAATGAGATCGGATACTCGGGCATCTAAAGGCAGTAGCCTTGGGACAATCGGCTGTAGTTGAGGTGCACCTAGTAACCAGTTATCTTTCCATACCCTAATATTCTCCCCATTCCCTACCCTCCAACAATGACCCTTCTCCAGAATTTGATGTGCCTGAAGGAAACTGCTCTAAACATAGCTGCTCTTCTGTCTACTACTAGCTTCAAGGAAAGAGCAATTATTGAAATATTTAGCTTTAAGTACCTTAGCACACAGAGAAAAGGGATTTTGTAAGAGGCGCCACCCTTGTTTTGCCAGCATAGCCAGATTAAAACATTACAGGCTCTTGAACCCCAGACCACCATCTTTCCTGGCATCACAGGCTTTTTCCCAGCTAACCCAATGGATTTTTCTGTCTTTTGAATCATTTCCCCACCAAAATGTTGCACTAAGAGACTGAATTTCTCTATACAAAGATACAGGTAAAGCAAAGCAGCTCATAACGTATGTTGGAATCGCTCGAGCCACTGATTTGATGAGCACCTCTTTCCCTACTTTTGACAATAGCTTCTCTTTCCAACCCTTAAGTTTTTTCCATACTCTATCCTTTACATACCCAAAATTTGCCTTGTAGACCGCCCCACTAAAGATGGAAGCCTCAAGTATCTAAGGAAAGCATTAGTTACCTTCATACCCAAACAATTTTGAATGGAGATTCGATTCTATTAAGGAGTGTTATTGCTAAAAATTATCTCAGACTTGTCAAAATTGACTCTTTGCCCCGATGCCCGTTCAAACTCATTTATAATTTTTTTAAGAGCCAAACAATTTCAAAAAGTAGCTTTTGTGAAAACAAGACTGTCATCAGCAAAAAAGAGATGAATGAGAATAGGTCCATGTTGACTACACTTGCCTCCATACAAAACTTTATCAGAAATGGCTTTTCTAATTAAGGCAGAAGACCCCTCAGCACATATAATAAAAAGATAAGGAGATAATGGGTTCCCTTGTCTTAAGAGTCTAGTCGAATTTAGAAAACCATATGGGCAGCCATTAATTAGGAAAGAGAAAGACACAGTAGATAAACACGTCATAATCAGCTTTATAAAATGGTCAGGGAAACCCATCTTAAAAAGCATTTTCTCTAGAAAAGTCCATTCCACTCTATCGTATGCCTTGCTCAAATCCAGCTTCAAAGCCAACACCCTCTCTTTCCCTTTCATTCTGCATTTCATATTGTGAAACATTTCAAATGCAATGACGGCGTTGTCTGTAATAAGCCTCCCCGGGATAAAAGCACTTTTACTCTCATATATAACTTGCTCAAGAACCAGCTTCAACCTGTTTGCTATAACCTTAGCCATTAACTTATATATTACATTACATAGGCTAATAGGTCGTAGGTCTTTCATGGTGTCATGGCACTTAACTTTGGGTATCAAAGTTACAAAAGTGTGGTTAATATTAGCTGGCATAGACCCATGATTTAAAAAATTAAGCACACATTTTAAACATCATTCTGCACAATATCCCAAAAAGAAGAGTAAAATAGAGCTGGCATACCGTCTGACCTTAGGGCTGTTATGGAGTGCATCTGCTTCAAAGCTTTCACTACTTCATCTTCTTTAAATGGAAGAGAGAGGAACTCAATAGCTTCTGCATCCAAATGGTTATCTACTGCCGCCACTACTTCATCTAAATTATTTGGATTTGTAGAAGCAAACAATTTTGTATAATACTAAAAAATAATAGCCCTAATTTTCTTATTTCTAGTATGACTCACACCTCTATCATCCTTCAAGACCTTTATGGTATTACATTTTTTCCTCTCCGAAGCTTTCTAGTGAAAGAACTTGGTATTTCTGTCCCCCACTTTTCACCAAACAGCCCTTGACCTCTATCGCCACATAATTTCTTCTCGGAGAAGCATTTCACCAACCTTTCTTTGAAATGCATTCAGTTTGACATGATTTTTAGTCTGAGGATTTTGACGTTAAAGCTGATCTAGAAGCTTTATTCCGACCTTCATGTCTTTTTTGAAAGAGCCAAGAGTTGAGTGACTCCATTCGGTCAACTCAGTTGCACATACCTCCAATTGTGTCCCAATATTTCTTAATAAGAAACCACCATCCTGCCAAGCCTTCTTGACCACATCTTGACAGCCCCTTTCTCTGAGCCAATAGGCTTCAAATTTGAAGATATTCTCCTTCCTCAAAATCTGCCTCTTTATTCCCTTTGTATCTAATAATATCAGACAATGATCAGAAGACATTCTCGAAAGATAGGACACTAGAGAGAAAGGTTCTTGAGTGCACCACAATTGGCTAGCTAAAAACCTATCTACTCTCTTGTATATTTTCATAATATGAAAGACAGTTGTCCTATGGAATTCATAGCCAGTAAAGCCCAAATCTACCATACCTATGTCATTAATCAAATCTACAACACTAACTGAACACAAAACTCATTTCGACTGCCTTACATATAAGATAAATTATGGGCAATTAGTGATCCATATGATGTGGTGATGGAACTAAAATTTTTTTTACTTTATATTAGTTTTTTCTATAAGTGAAACCTACTATAAAATTTTATCAAAAGTTCTTAATCTTTTTTTTTTAATGGAGTAAATATGTAGGACTAATTAAGATACTTTATATTTAACAATCTATCGTTTTATCTTTTTTTTTTTCAAATTACATGAATATCTTCCAACACTTTGCCATCATGGCCACATCTCCTAACACTTCTTAATCGTACCCATTATCGTTCATATCATCATAAAAACATCAGTATATAAATTCTAGCAATGTTATTTTTTTCTCTTTTAAATTTATGTTTCTTTAATATACGTCTTCTCTCTCACATGTTCAAGGTGAATAAGAATAAGAATGAATAATTTATTTGTATTAGTGTTTAGTTAAATAAAATCAAGTATAAATGAGAATGAGTTTTCTCCTTCATAGGAATCACTCGTTCATCCTCATCTCTCACTACTAACCATTGATTACTAATGAATCAACCCATTAGTAATCCATGAAATTCCATGGGTAAAACAATTTACCAAAGGAATAACAATGACTTCAATCCATTAGTAAAAATATGGTTTAATGTCGAGGGATTTTGTAGATCTATCAATAAATAGCAACAAAATTATGACAGTTTGACTCTAGATCGTCGACATTGTTGATGGCTATGTGTCAAGTGGTACTAATAGAATTACCGATGGCCTATGGAAACCAAATTGCATTGGTAATCCATTAAAGTCTTAAATTTACCGATTAATTATATCCATTGGAAAATTAAAAAAAAATTAATTAAAAGCTCAAATTGGTTGTTAATTATCTTTCCATGCAACTAATGTAAATATAATAAGCATAAGTTAAAAGGATATATTGTCAAACTATATAAACAAACAATATACATTTACAATGTCAAACTGTATGAGGTAAATGTGCTGAATATGTGCTACATCAACCATTCGAATGGTATAATCTTGCTGGTCATCATCATCTATAGCAACGGAAATATGAGGTGGTGTAGCAGTGGAAGTACAAGAAGCAGTATCATTAACTTGTAAAGGTGGAGGAGCCAATATGGGGAGACACTACTAAAATAACGCCTTTTACTGACGAATATTTTCGTCGGTAACTTGACAGATTCCGTCGGTAACAATTATTATGGACGGATTACCGAAGCATGAATTCCGTCGTGAAAAATATTGCCTGTAACTGATTACCAATGAAAAAACTAGGGCGTCAACAAATTAGCGATGAATTACCGACATATAATCTGTCGGTATTTACCGTCGACATGGAGACAAATTACCTAGTGAAAAGTACCTATGGATTTGAGACAGAGTACCAAGGGATTAGGGTTTGGCATGTCCGTCGACACGTTATCTGTAATCTGTCGGTAATATTGGTGACATAATGATGACATATTACTAACAGACTATTAATTTGTTTGTCCATTGGTGATCCATCGGTTATTTGGATTTTTTTTATATTAATAACTGATGGATCGCAGACAGACAAACAAATTAATAGTTTGTCGATAATCCATCATCATTACATCACCAGTATTACCGACACACACACACACACACACACACACACATACAAAAGTGTAAGCAAAATATAATGTATAAATACATAACCGACCCTATATAGATGAACTAATTGCCTAAACTTGTCGTATGATCATGATATGAGGTATCTCCCTTTGGAGCTGAAGTGCATGTAGTCGATGTTAGTGTCTGCCCTGTTACTGCTGTAGATGGATGAACCGGAGGAGCAATAGGAAAATCGTCTCTATATGGAAGGCCATACTCTCTACCCCTCTGGATAAGCCACTGTAATTGAGACTACAGTTGCTGCTCTCGACTCTCCATCTGGCCCTGTACGATGCCCTGAATCTCATCAATAAGTCGATGGTTATTATCATCTAGCTGAGTCTAGATAGTGCAACCCATCGCATCTCTAAACTCTTCCATGGTGAGGAACATAGTCAAGAAAAATCCAGAGGTAGGAAGAGGCGGTAGATCGGAGGAGTTGTAGTAGGCATTAGCTACAGAGCCTACTCCGTACACCCTCTGCTTCTTCTTCCCCTTCACAACATTGATCCATATGTTGTCCTAATCAATAAAAGGGGTGTACTAGCAGTGGCACCATGTTCAACTGCTGGCTTGGTAGAAGAAGCTTTAGTAGTAGAAGTAGCAGCCTCATGGGCTTGGCTAGCAGATTCCATCAACTCCTAAAATCTCACATAAATAAAAAAATTAACAAGTCAGATAAAGGTAGCATAATGATATAAATGTTTATAAGTTATTTAAATTTTACAAAAACTTACATTCGCCTCTCACGAGCGTTGATCAATAAATGTCTGCCCTTCATGCTCTTTCATGTGAGTGAAATGAAAGAGTCAAGGTGCAGATAGCTTCTTGCCCTCCTTTTGAGTCTGAAAAGGCAAATAAGTAAATGATTGAAAACACACACACACACACACATAATAAATAATATTGCAAAGAATAAGTTAATTAAAGAAAATAAGTTAGAAAAATTCCAATTACTGCTCCTGTTGCGGCATAAAGCATGACCCGCATGTGTAGATGGACATGCCCATCCTGGAACCAACCAGCTCGCTACGCTTATTCACCCTGCTTTGTGCGCATTTAGTGACATAGTCCGGGTCCTCCCACCTCTTCAACCACTCTTGCCACACTCCATCTGGCATGCTCTTGTCTCTAACCTTCTTCCTCTTTCAGTTGTCCTTGATATCATAAACGATATAAACAACCCACCTGTACAACTTTTGCAAAAAAAAAAAAAAAGAATTAGGCAAAAGTTAAATTAAAAACTAAGTAAGTATAACCAATTATTTAGAAATGATTAATTTGAAAAAATTAATGAAAAAAATGAGAAAATAAAAAGAAAAACAATTACCCTGAACTTTCTCCAGAACATCGCTCTATCCTCTATCTCCAAGGACTTTTAGGAAACGCCATACGGCTTCCAATCATTCTTAAAAATCTCAGACATGGACCTGAAGACCTTCTTAGAAGGCTCCAATCTATCCTTGTAAAAAGTGAAAACATATATTATATGGTAGTTAGAACATACATATAATGAAAAACAATTACTTAATGAAATTAATACAAATAAAAATAGTTACCTCTACTTTCTCTTCCATACTGAATAGTAGGGAAGAGTTAGATCCTCACAATGCTCAGAAGAGTCAGGTTGCCCAGCCCTCCTCATCTTGCTCCTCCTCCTAATCATGACTCTCATCAACAGTCTGAGGCACCTCCTTAGTACGAGGCACCTCTGAAGTCTGGGTCACATCTTGGGGCACATTATCTCCCTTCTCCACATCCCTAAGATGAGGGATGTCTCGCATCCTACTAGAATTGCCCTGGCATCTACCGGTGCCCCCTCTAGTAGCCTGACCTTCACCTCACATACCTGTTAAATAACAATAAGATAATAAAGGAATATATAATAACAGAAACTAAATGATCTAAGTCTAAGTTCAATTAAAGTGTTTCTTAGTACTTATACTATCCGTCGTCATCTGTGTCTTCATATGTTGGTTCATCATCTTTAGAAGTGGTAACATAAGTTTCAAACTCGTCTTCTTTAGAAATTAAGCCCCCCTTATTTTCCACAATTTATTGATCAACATCCTCATCAATATTATAACATGCTACTAAAACCATGTCATCATCATCGACCACTGGTTGAAGGCACACTTCCTCAGTGTCATCATTTTAAAATGGTGGTTCGATTATATCAGTGATTGTTGTAACAAGAATATCAATGGTAGCTTGAGCTTTTGTTTTACACACATCTAGCCAATTAATTCTATCCCTTTCAGCACCCAGATATTTACAAAAATATACTTGTGAAGCTTGTGTAGCCAAAATAAAAGGCTCATACTTGTTGAACCACTTTCTTTCATACACGTCCACAAGTTTTTATTGAGGATGTATAATTGTAACCGAATTTGATGTTGGATCACAGCAATCACACTTGAACAAAATAATCCTTTTGATGGGGATGGCTTGAAGTTCTAACTCTACCACTTCAACGAGAGCTCCGTAATAGTCACTCTCATTTTTAGAATATGTAAATCCCTTAATACAAACACCACTATTCTTCATGGCTCGGTTACTTCCATAAGAATTAGTGTGGAACCTGAAGCCGTTCACATAGTAACCGTTAAAAGTTTTGACTTGTCTTAAGGGATCATGAGATAAGGTTTGGAGATAATGATTAAATATATTGTTCGAAGGTCTACGAGCCTGTATAACATAAATTATTCTATGTTAAAGCAACTATCATTATATAGTAATATGTTAAAGCAACTTTCATAATATAGTAATTGTGGACAGAGCGCCCGGGACGCAGTCGTTAATGGCCGCTGCCCGTCGGTTGGTGTCCAATAGCAATGGTGACATACTCATTAAATGGATTTTTAAGTTTTATGAAAAATGTGGAGTCACAACCTGAATTACTTTGGGATCACGTAGTGATTAAAAAACAGGTAAATTCCTTTTCGGGAAAATCCCATTGATCATCACACCAGATGATTTCTGAGTTCGGAATGAGTCATCCATACTTGGGGCAATTTCCCATTTAATTAAGTAATAAGGTCATTATCTTCTGACAGAGACAAACAATATAAAGCCGTAAATCACCCAGAAAGTAAGATGCGATGAATGGGCGCGCCTAATACTATTTCTAATCAATTTTAGTTCTGCATTAAGTCCACTATGATTAATCCTGATTGATTGAGTGCAATTGGTTGTATTGTGGTAAGTTTCTACTGGTTTTAGTAGTAATTAACCGAGTGAATTATTTCCTTATTTATTTACATGCAAACATCCACAGTTAGTTTCTAACTTGTTTTTATTTTTCCTTTTTTATTTTTTTTTGAGGTTAATATTTGCACATTAATCCATCTTTTTTTGTATTTTTTTGGGATACATGAAAATAATAACAACAAACATACAACCTTAGAGAAAGGGAAGGAGAAATGAATTTCTACCATTTTTTATTTACTTATTACCGAATTGATTAATTAAATGTCCGGTTAATTATTTTACAAACAATTCTAGGTGATTTGCATAATAATGTAAAGAAATCTTACTGATCAACCGGTCTATCCGGGAGAGAATAGACCGATCGACCTCGAAGCTTCGGGAGATTTACAGCTTGAAAATTTTATTTCGTCCCTGCATCGTGAAGGTCCGGCCGGATCTTTGATCTTCCGGCCGGATGTTCAGACTTCATCCACGAATCTTGGTGGCCAAACGGGACATCCGGTTGAATGGTGAACGTCTAGCCGGACCATTGAATATCCGGCCGGATGTTTGAAGGTCTGGCTGGATCTGTACTTTATCTTCCTCGATTTGTCTTCTTCAATATTTTACATGTTCTGACGTATTTACAATGTACAAGCTATTTGCAGTATATACAGACCCTTAAAGAACAGCTCTAGACGTTCAAAATAAATTAAACAACAACCAAAAATCCAAGATAAATTACACAGTCCAAAATTGTTATTATGGTGACTAAGCTCCAAACTTAGATATTTTACGTCCAAATCATTCCTGCTTTCACATAAAACTCATATATGCAATTAGAAAAGCAAAATAAATTAATTGAAAAAATAATATGAAAATTACTGTATATAACGTAAAATGAAATGTATGAAGAAATAAACTTATTTTGGATGAGTGGATGATTGGTTGCCCTCAGAAATGAGATTAGTTACCGATTTTGGTAAGAAAATGAGCTATTGAATTGTTCCAAAACCAAAGAAAACGTTCGGCGAAAACCTATTAATTTTCCTCTATTTTTTGTGATTTTTTGTCCGCCTAAACCTCTTCCAAAAGTCCCCTTATCAGCCTCCATATTATTCTATTTATAGCTAGGTTGGATTAGGGTTTGTTGCAGATGGAATCTGCTTTTCTTGAGTGGGATGAAGTGTGACAGATCACCTCCATCATCCTCTGTCAAAACGTGCAGATACCCATTCTTTTTTTTAATAGAAATTTTGAACATCCGGCTGGACCATTGAACATTCGGTCGGATGTTCAATTTGGGCCTATCGGGCTTTGGGCTTTAAAATGATTTTCTGGCTTATTTGCGCCGTATTTAGGGTTTGGACAAATATTTAAACACTTGTTTGGTCCCTAAATTAGGCCAAAAACAAATTTTAAAAATATTTAGCACATTTGAAATAATTTTTATTTTCTTCAGCTCATTCCTACAAAAACTGGGTAATAAAAATGGTTTAAACTAGACCGTATTCATCACTGGGCTCCCGCGCCGCTTTCATGTGCTCGCATCCAAAAATTCAGTGTCTACAGTGTTAAATATTTTCCCTGAAAATGGTTAAAATATTTATTTTTATATATATATATTTTTTATAATTTATTAATAACCATTTAAGTTAAGATACAATTCACATGTTTTATTTTTAAATTTAAAAAGTCATTTTATCTCTATGCATTTTTAGTTTCTAATTTTTTTGTTTAGTTATTTAGTATCAAATTATATTAAATTTAACAAATTAATATACGATATAATAAAATATGTTATAATTTGACATGTATGATATTATCTGTTAAATCCCATTTGTTTGAAATCTCATCTCCAACTTTATTTTAATTATTATTTAAATTTGTTCTATAGGCTATCGTAGTAGTATAATATTTAAATGTTAATTATGTCTATTTTGTTTCCACTTAATGACATTATTATTTTAAATAAAATGGTGCATTTATTTCTTTCAAGTTATCCTGAATTTATAAAGAAAATAAGATGAAAAGGTTATGTACTCCAATATTCGAATTAGCTATATGAACCATATATTAGGTATTGTGAAACATAAAAGTAATATATTGATTTTTTTATCCCTTCATATACAGTTTTAAATATTATTTATTTAAAGAAAATATATTATTTTTATATGAATTGAGCTATAATTAATTTGAACACATCTTTTTTTTGAATGGAAACGCATCTTATTTAAAATAGAATGTTTCTGTCAATTATATGTAACTTAGGGGACGTTTGGTTTGGACTCGGGAATCGGAATCGGAATGGGAAAGGGAATGAAAACTTTGATAAGTTATTTGGTTAATTAAAGAGTATGAAAGAGAATGAGAATTTTATAATAATATTTTAATTATTTATAATATTAAAATATTTTTATTTTTTATTATTTTTATATGTTTCATTTGTGAAATATAAATATTACATGTAAATTTTCATTAATCTAAGCAATAAATAATGGTTTAGGTTGATTACCATATGAATAAAAAATCCATTCCCTAGGGGTAGGGAGGAATGGGTGATTCCCATTAGGGGGGTTATCCCATTCCCCCATCAATTTAGCTCAACTAAACATCAAGAATGGGAACCATCCATTCCCATTCTGATTCCCCCCTCATTTTTAAGCATATCAATCGGCCCTTAGAAATTCCAAAAATTTATTGTCAAATTTAATATAAATTTATAGTACTTAACAAAAATTCAATCAAAACTTAGTTTTATCAGATGTTTTTAAAAAAGAATTCTTAATAATTCTATGAGTAGCGCTTTGTATACAATCAACAACTTTAGATATTATTTAACTGCCTCTACGTGTATTTTAACATTGTTTTTAGTAGAAAATACTATTTGAAAAAATAATCATTAAATGAGTACATACTTGAAAGAAATTAAACTATGAAGATAAAAGTGAGTTATTTTAAAAGGTAATGATATCCTACGAATTTTTATTAAAAGAAAACA